>JAVYIG010007249.1:0-105014 GCA_035222895.1 Strongylocentrotus droebachiensis
CACCCCCACCTTTTCTCTTTATCGATCTCTCTCCATCTCTCTCTCTCTCTCTCTCTCTAATGGCGCAATTATTACCGCGCCATTGGTATGCCTCTCTCATACACTATGCCCATACACAAGTGTAATATACACACACATACTGGAATGTGTGTGTTGGGTCAGATCGCCATTGCTAGCATTAGCACTCAATGCCTTGCATGCAAGCCGTGTGTATACCGCGTCGCCGCCATAGCCTACCACCAGTGTACGCGTATGCTACAGGCTACACCCTTCATCAATACGATAGTGTTATTAATATCTCACCTAGTTGCCATTGTTGCATTTTTACTAAATGGGAAACTGCAGAGATGACAGATCTGCGAACCTCATCTTTACGAAATCATATAATATATTAACGAAGTGAAGGCTTACATTGTATCGCATATTGGATCTATTCTTTATAAGTGGGAGACTTTGAGTGGAAAAGATAAAAGGTAGGCCTAGGTCAATAATATATAGTGCATGTATTTGCTCTATACGATGTTTGTGATTCCTCTTTTCACCATCGAGATAATGTTTTGATTCTTGCATGATGTAAGGCGTAGCTTGAACGTGGTTTTCTATCGATAGACTATGATTGTCCATTATTTCGCCAGCTATAATGTCATGGATTATTGAGACATTCTTACATCTTCATAATGATGTATAGACTAGGGTCTAGTGTGATATTACTGTTATATACGTTCGACAATTTCATTTTTTTTCTTTCCGAATCATGCATGACGCCTATATTAATATGCGAATAACATGATGGCAACTCAGTCTTATGCAGAATTTGAAAAGAAAAACAAAGAAAGGAAAGCTCTTGCTAGTTCTCACTATAAGCTAGTAGGCTACTGATTGTACATAATCCATATTAAACTGGATTTTAGTGTGGGAATCAACGCAATATTATACGAATTTGATATATAGTTTTGTGATTACTTATTTTAAACGAGATGGTATGCATATTGTCGAGCTCACATGGTTGAAAGTATTTTAACAAGATGTGTGTGAGTGTGTGACACTAATAATTATCCATTATAAAGCAATATTATCATATTATGTTCCCCTATAAACAATGTGGTGATACTAATTTGTTACACAGAGCCTTAACCTTTTCAAGATAGCATTTTCGAGATGGGTGTGGCTATACCATTAGACTATACAAAATAGGGGCGGTTCGAAGCTCGAAGATGCGTCAACGATATCAAGTGACGGGTGCAATTGGGTTTTAGGTTGAAGGGAACCAAAACCTTCATACTAAGTTACTTTTATTGTAAACATTTATTTCTTGGGCGTGATTCCCTTAAAGTGAACGAAAACCTTCATACTAAGTTACGTTTATTGTAAAGTTTAAGATATCTGAAATATATCAGTGAAAATTTGAACAAAATCGGGCAAGGAATAAGGAAGTTAGAGCTTTTTGAAATGACTAGTCACTAGAGGGCGGTATTCAATTTGATGACATGAATTGACATCATTTGTGGACAACTCTCCATACCTTTTGTACATCAAATTTCATGTTTTTCCTTCTTTCTTGTGATTGAGATAATCTACTCCCCTGAAAGCAAGATATAGAATGCAAAATGATATTCTACTTCACATGTTATGAAGTCGGATCAAGAACACAAATAAATACGAAGAAAACGAAAAAATTGTGAAATTTTATGTACACTGAAAGGCATGGAGAGTTGTCCACAGATGATGTCGTCAAATTGAATACCGCCCTCTAGTGACTAGTCATTTCAAAAAGCTCTAACTTTCTTATTCCTTGCCCGATTTTTTTTCAAATTTTCACTGATTTTATTCAAATCTTTTAAACTTTACAATAAAAGTAACTTAGTATGAAGGTTTTCGTTCACTTTAAGGGAATCACGCCCAAGAAATAAATGTTGTTATTCTTAGAGATTTATTGTATTCTTGGCTATCAATCTATAAGATTCCCCACCAAAGAGTATAAAAAAAGGTAAAAACCAAGATTATCAGCACGATGTGGTTGTCTCCATTTTCTTGATAACGTGACGTAAACTATGCAAAGCCGTTTATCAAGTAAATTGTATTCAAATTTATGGATGCCTTCTTTACATTGTGTGTGGTGATGAAATACTTCATTTATCTGCAATTATCTTTAGTCCTTCGAGTTTATTGTGAGAACGTAAGTTGTTGCTCTTCTAGTGTGAAGTTTTGCGTAAATGAAGTAAAATTGCCAACTGCTATATTTTAGTATTTCTAAATAAATGAGTAATTGTTGTCCTGTTTTATATTTTCACCACATATTACTTTTGCCTTCTTAGCTATGATTTCCCCCTCATTGAATAGTAAAGGTTTTGTTATTGACTTGAAAATGTCTTTCCAGCTTGGTGCAGGTACAAGTTTTGCCTGGTGTGTCACGTTATTAAGAAAATGGCTGCGCCTATTATGTTATGGTAAAGACATCAGATCATGCCAATAATATCTTCATTTATATCTTCATTTATATATTTATTCTACATCTTCGCAAGAAATAGTGTTCATTAATAAGAGTAAAATCTTTCAGCATACACACATTTATTCATTGGGGTTTATTTTTACTTTATTGACTTCGGAGCGATCACCAAAGCATGTTTCATAAAGCCGTGATTGGGCAAGGAAAAAGTAAGATTTTTTTTTTGCGAGGGTTATAATGCCTCCGCCAAGTCTTTTTATTAATTTAATTGAGATAATATAATTATACAGGCCTAATTTAACTAACACTTCAACAAGCTCTGCTTCAAATTAGTTCTTCTTTTCTCGTGCTATTTCCATTATATTTATCGTTTCATTGCATATTTGTTGTGATATAATTATTCTTGTATTATGTTTTGCATGAGAAATAAAAAATCATTTGAATTTGAAATTATTACGGATGTTATTCTTCTCTGTATGCAGATTTTTGTGGCATCGATTTTCTTGAATGGGTGTAGGAATGGGCGGTTGGTCGACAGCGAAGGTGGCCCTACAGTCCATGGTCGTCCTTTCTTTTATCCTAACCGTCATTGATTTGGTGCTTGCTCAACGTAAGTGATTTGATTGATTGTGAAGAAACGCAAGATTTGTTATCTACAATACTTTGTTTTGCTACTGTTGATTAAACCAATTTCTCAAAAACTGAATATTCCCAATTGTTAATGCGACAATCAATTAATAGGGGATAGAGAGCAGAAAATGTTATAGCATTTAATTTTTTTATTGCGAAACATTTAAACATTTCTAGTGAAGATGAAGGTGTATAATATAGTTGAAGTTATATTCTTAAGTCCCCCAATTTTAAAGTAAATTTACAAAAGTCACCCTGTATAGTCTATTGAGCCATTATAAATCTGGTTTAAGGGATTTCACTTGGTGAATGTTATCTTTCCCTGTTATCTCACTTGCTAAAATTATATACATTGGATTGATTATTACTCGATACATGGTTCAAATAAACTGTATTAACGTGCTTTAAAGATACCACCCCTTTTACATGTCAAGCTACGAAATTGCACTGTTTGTTATTATACTTAATGAAAGTTGCACTGTTTGTTATTATACTTAATGAAAGTTGCACTGTTTGTTATTATACTTAATGAAAGTTGCACTGATACCTGGTGAAGGTCCAATAATTTGAAGGGGAAAAACCTTATATACATTTTTTGTTGTTTTTGTTTTGCAATCGTGTCTACTAACATAATAATCTACATCATACAATTTATCCCGCCCCCATTCATTTAATTTCTCTTTAATTTCTCTTTCCCCAAAATCAGATGAGGGTGAAATACATCTTGTGCATGGAACCTCGTCAAGAAACGGCAGACTAGAAGTTTACAAGAGCAAGGAATGGGTGACCATTTTCGACGATGGTGGATTCGGCTTACCCGAAGCTGTCGTGGCATGCAGGCAGATGGGTTATAGATCAGGGGCGGTGGCCGTCTACCACAACGGGATGTTCGGGCGTGGCATCTCTGATAAGAGACTATATGAGATCCATTGTGAAGGGAGAGAGATGTCCCTCGTGGAATGCTCCCATAGTATGTGCAGTGGGGAACTGGACTGCAACCTTGATAATGATATTGGGGTATCGTGCGGAAGCAGTAAGTTCCTTTTGCTGCCAACTGTATTTCATCCAGTTGGCATTATAATGATTAAATCTATTATTCATATAAAAAATGGATACATCGCAGAAATAAGAAGACCCCCCACTCAATCAGAAATCATTGTTTTCCGTTATAATAATTGAAATACGTTCAACTCTATTTGTTTTAAACATTGTGTATCTTATAATTATGTATGGCTGTAAAGGTTCCCGTCTCCCTTAAAGGTACTATGTCCCATTTGCAGGCCCAAAAAATGAAAAGGTTAAATTCCAACAGCATTTGAAAGATAATACTAATTTAGAACTTCCCTAAAAAAGGTTGGGCTTGAAAATGTCTTCAAGTGGGAAAATAACGACTATTAGTTGTCAAATCGACTTAGGAGCTATAGAGCCAGGGGCGTACGCAGGGGGGGGGGGTGTTTTGGGGGTTCAAACCCCCCCTTTGGTATTTTTATGTATGTAAACCCCCCTAAAAAAAACCTAAAACCCCCCCCCCCCCTTTTTTTTTTTTTTTTTTTTTTTTTTATTATTTAAAAAAAAAAAAAAAAATTATACTCACGGCTAACCTAAATAAGGTGACCTTACCCCCCCCCCCCAACGACCAAAAATGTCAAATTATGAAATTTCGAGACAAAAAAAAAAAAAAAAAAATGTACCCCCCCCCCCCCCCCCCCACTGAGCGACTTTTCGGCTGGCTGAGTCGTTGCGATTTTTTTTTACCTCCCAAAAAAAAAATGTCCGCTTACCCCCCCCCCCCCACTGAGCGACTTTTCGGCCGGCGCGATTTTCAAATTTTCGGGAGCAAAATATTTTAAAACCCCCCCCCCCCTTGAAAAAATCCTGCGTACGCCCCTGTATAGACCCAATAAGTAATAGTCTTGATTTTCATACCATTGTACCGAATGGTCATACTATATTATGCTGCGCAAAGATTCAATCAGTTTAATTTTGGCCATCACAAGAAGTGGGTTATTGATGTATACAAATGCTCATGTACCCTTTACAGCTTATTTTATGTATGTTATTACCAAAGAAGAAAAAAGCCAGTCAGTCACTCAATAGTGTCTGACAGTGAATTCTAGCAAGTAAACGGGTTTCCTTGCATAATTTGAATATTAGGACACTGCTAACGTTCAAATTTCACAGATAGGACGTCTACATGACATATTCATAATTCCTGCAAAGTTCTACAGAGTTTGAGGTTGGCTACAAAGGGACATAGTACCTTTAACACTCAATTACAGCAACATTCACATTTCGCACGGATCTATCCCAAAAGATATTCAAGGCTTCTTCATTTGGCCTAGCTTTATTTTACGCGCTGATGAAACCGACATCCTCAATAATCGTTTTATCCAAATATGCAATTTAAACAATCAATGTATACATTTTCTTGCGCTTTTGTAATACTTAATTCGTTTTATCCAATCTTGCGCTTTTGTATACTAATCACAAATGCAAAACCAACATTTCATTCCTTTTCTCTTTCATCGTGTCTGTCACCAGGTGAAGATGAAAGATATTTTCGCACGACCGGGTTCAGAAGATGGAGTGGGTTTGTAGTCTTGCTGATTGCTATTCCATTCTGTGGTCATGCTTATAAACGCCGCAGTGCTTATGGTCAGCAAAGCCGTTCCCTTATTCCAATACCACGTTATCATAATGGACGTGTACCTCTGACTAGTCCTTTGGATGACACCGCTGTCACATCTTCACCAGGGAGTCCTATGCAGTCCTTCCCAAACTCTCCGGAGGGTCTGCCACCCGAGCCGGTAGCAAGAGTGTATCCCCATGGGTATGTTTCCTATCCTCACTCGACTACGGCACCGCCTTTGAGACCGATGGCAGCTATCCTCCCCACACCAGCTCTGGACACACCCAATGGCTTGCCACGCCCATCGCATTTCATCACCAGTCAGCCCAATATCACACCTGGAGGAATGCCACGAACCAACCCATTGCCCTCACCTTATTCAGTGCCACCGCCAGATTATTCCGAGCTAGATGGCGGCATGACATCGCCAACAATGCCAAATAATTCTGTTCTAATTTTAGACCCACCTCCTAAATATGAAGACATTGTAAAATCATGAAATTAAGTGTTTAAATTATCAGGTTTATATAATTATATTTGCCTATATTGTGCAATCACGACACCTGGGTTCAACCCACTCTCCTGTTATCTCTTGTCAGCTCCTGAAAACAATTAAGACAAATTTCCTAGATGTTTTTTTTTTAAGGCCCGCCTCAGATTTACACTTTTTTTCCAACATATTTCCATTTATTGGACCTCCCCCAACTTTTAAATCCTAGTGCCACCACTGAAGTGAAACAGCCAAGAGCTCTGTTAATACGAGTTGAATGCAATCTTTTTATATTAGGGATCCTTATTTTGGTGTTGAATGCTTTCCAAAACATATTGGGAAAAGCTCTATTGAGTTCCCTTTTACAGAGCGTCGATTTCCAACGCAAAATGAAATGATTTTAAATTAAATTTACTATAACAATGGATTTTTCTTGAGAGAGCGAGTGCAATTTAATTCACGTTTATACGATCATCAACCAGTTTCATGGACGGCTGGGTGACGTATACATAAGACTATGTTTTATTCATAATGCTTTTACGTTTTTCATAAAAAGTTAGTGTACAATATTAATTCTTTAATACATTAGAAGCTCTTGGCTATATATGTTTATGTTATCACTTATATATTTCAATTCAAGTACGTTTGTCAAAATAAGATAACGAATGATCATTGCATCTGTCTGTAACAACATTTTGTTTTAATAGATCGGATCATGAATATTATTCTTGTTTTAAAGAGAGTGATTGATTTTTTCTTTGATTTCTTGTATTTGCATAATACTTGTATTTCTTCAGGATAAATGTATTATTGTAACCATTTCTTATGACGTCGTGGGGGATTATTGATCCAAAACATCACCACTATTTCTTACGACGTCATGGGGAAAATATATTGAACAAGTACATCATCAACATTTTTACAACGGCTTTGTCAGACCAGGGAGGTGAGACTATACTATTTGATGTTTTGACGATGCGTCTGAAGGCTCTCAATACTATAACATGTATCAACTTATGGTAGAATGTTTACAGCTTTCGTTACTGTGCAGTCATTTTATGGACGAGTTGTATAATTGCTGTACTCAGAATGATATCTTGAATCGAGTCAAAATTTACAATTATTTTTTCTGAACAGGTGATAATTATTAGGTTAGCCTTTTAATCAGAGTAAACAAATCATAGCAAAGAAGGAGACAGATACCCCCAAAACAGAACTTGTCTTGTAAGAAGATCATTTTCTTGCATACAACATGTACAAAGTCAAAGAAAGGGTATTGAAAATAAGAAATAAGATAAAAACAAGTGGGCAAAGCAGAAAGGGTAGCAAATAATGATGAAGTGAACTTTTTTGCTTGCTCTTTCTTTGCTTATTTTCTATGAACAACGTCTTTAAAACAGGCCAATATAATTTGAAATAACTACGTTACATCCGTCACTCATAATAATTGATATGTATAAATATTGTAAACACATGTGTTAATGAATTTATCCGGTAAAAATGAGATTCAAATATCTTGTAATGAATACATTTCTTTCCTTGATCCCTTTGTCTTTCTGTGTTCGTTTCTCAAACCTAAAGGGATAGTTGAGTTCTGTTTTCAGACCGCAAATGCCTTCAAAGTGCATGATTATTGCTCTTATTCTTATATATTATGACTTTATATATATATTCTTATATATGACTTTTAGAACCTAAAATTGCTATGAAGGTAATTTTAGACCCCAAAATGTGTGAAATTTAGCCAATACGATCATACCAATTCAGCTCCACTTAAAAAAAGACACGGTGACCGTTAATTAATTATTTAATTAAAAATAACAATACATGAGCCGGCTAATTGTGGGTAATATAAAAAACACGAAAATTTCAACAAAAAAGCCAACATCGACATACTGGGCAAGAAGGAATTAGACCACACAGCGAGCCAGCGAGGTCACTGTGACAGGTGGTTATCTCATTCACTCAGCTCTCATTAAACATAAGAAAAAGAGGATCATGGGGGACCAACAGGCACCGATTGGGGAAGTTTTCTATATAGAGGGAGCAAGTAGCTACAAGTAGGACAGTGTGCCTTTAAGGAGAAGATAATGTGACCCATGAAAATAACAATGCAAGAAATGAGACTGAATGAAAGAGAAAGGAGAGAAAAAGAAGAGATAAAGAAGGAGAAAATTAATATAAAGAGAGAGAGAGTATATGATATGACAAGATGAATTGAAAATGTCCCCATTTCCCCCCGAGACTTGAGTTTAATGTTCGTCGCACGTACATGAGCAACTTTTTTTGGTTGATCGATTTTAAGACTTGAGTGAAACTGAGGAGAAAGAAGTCAAGGATTTAAAAAATATTTATGAAAATTAAATATCAATAATACAAATAACGACTTTGTAAAAAATGAAATACAAATGAACATGCAACCATGATTGGTGTACTAAAGCACCGTAAAACGTGGTCGGGATGAGTAGTATTATTTATAAAAAAAAAACGTTGTATTGGGAAAAGATAATACAGTCTATGTCAAAAACTATACATTCTAACTTTTGTTCATATTCACCTCATTTTACGGTAGGACGAGTTTTCCGTACTTGGTTGCTTTGATACCTCGTTACCGAGAGTGGGAGGGTGGGGGAAGGGGGCACCTTGTAGTGCGTCCCAGAAAAAACGAAACCGAGAATTTTCGATGTTATCATAACTTAGTCACATTTTAAATGACAAATATTTGGAAAGCTTAGATCCTCCTCTTTCATAATTATAATGATGCATTGTTCACGCATGAGTGATTAAAATGAATTTGAAGAGAGGAAACCAAAAAGTCATTTGGCGGACGTTATCTGAATTACAAAGAGAAAATCACATTTCTAGAAAGTTGAGGTTCTACCCTTTCACACCTCAATCAGGAAAAATGAGCAAGGAATGACAAAGTTCTGATTTTTTAAAGTAGTGCTTGCATTTCCATAATTTTATCAAACGAATTCGTTTTCACTGGGTGCCTACCAGAGCAACATGCAGAATTGACAACAGACTTAACTCCGCTTCGTTGACAATCAGCCATGCATGAATTCTTTCGTCTACGGCTGATTGTCAACGAAATAGAGTTAAGTCTGTTGTCAATTCTGTGTGTTGTTACGGCAGGCACCCAGTGAAAACGAATTCGTTTGATAAATGATGGAAATGCAAGCACTACTTAAAACAAACATAACTTTCTCATTCCTTGCTAATTTTTCCTGATTGAGGTGTTATATGAAAGGGTAAAAACTCAACTTTCTAGAAATGTGATTTTCTCCTTGAAATTCAGATACCGTCCGCCAAATGACTTTTTGGTTTCCTCTCTTCAAATTCATTTTAATCACTCATGCTTGAAATATGTAAAGGAGGATCTAAGCTTTCCAAATATGTGTCACTCATTAATAATAGATTTGACTAAGTTATGATAAAACATCGATAATTCTTGGTTTCGTTTTGTTCTGGGACGCACTGTCAGGGGCGGATCCAGCTTTTTATAAAGGGGGGGTTGGGGTGGTATGCGAGGGAGCGTAGCGACCGAGTCCAAGCGAGCGGAGCGAGCGAGGGGGGAGGGTGTGGGAGGGGGGTGTCCCCCCTCCCACAGTAGGGAACATTTTTGAAAATCTGTGTGTGAAAATGGCGTTTTCTTGCGATAAGATTTAAAAAAATGGTCCCCGGATTTTTTTTGGGGGGGGTTGCAACCCCCCAACCCCCCCCCCCCCTAGATCCGCCACTGACTGTATAGTGCGATCAGTTATAGAACAACTGGAAAATAAAGCTAAGACGATCTTGAGAAATCAGAATTGAGGAGTGAAATAATGCTACTGCGCCCTCATTGTTGATATTTATTCGTGCTGATACCGAGCTGTTGAATTGATCAGTGCCTCGATTTTTTTTTCCTATTTTGCTGTTCTTCTTTCTTCTCTAATTTATTATTGTTTATTTTTAAGGGCAAAACGAAGAAGAAGAAGAAATTAATTTCATCTAGGATCTACAATTAAGATTAACCGGACCAGAGAACCAGACAAGGGCGTCGCAAGACCACTCAAACGAAGAGGGTTTGATATATTTTGGCGACAGGTTTACTGAAAAACGAAGGGAACCCAAACTATGTCTTTCAAATTTGTTTATATAAACACAATGCTAGAAACATCAAAATGTAAGGTTTATCACATTTCTGAATGGGATAGGGGATATATGGACGACTTTGGGGTACGGGAACATCCCTACTTTCTGTTTCATTCAAAACCATGAATTACCTCCCCTCGATCCCTCTTTCTTTTTAAATAAATATGCTAGACAATTTACTATTCTTTCTTATAGAGTAGATTTTTCAGAACAAAACTACGGGATGCAGGCCTGTGACCATCTCTCGGATAAGAAGAGCACATTCTTCCATTTGCTTTATCAATCAATAACTCCAAACAAAGTTAATTTCAAAATTTATTTTACTACATTTTACTCAAGTTTAAATTGTGGCTATACACACAGAGGCAGTGTCACTGGCTACTTCGATTTATGTAATAATACTTCGATACTATGTTCTACGCCTTCAAAGTTGGTTGTTTTAGTGACGAAGCTAGAATACTTAATTTTTTTACTAATTAGTTTTTTTAATTCGAAATTTCGAATTGTCAAGTAGTTGATTAAAGCAAAGAGATATCATGTAGAATTAATGTATGCCTCAAATTATTACACTTAAATATTTTGTATTAATCCACTGGCTTATACCTATATCAGAGAAGGGGACTTTGTCATTAACTTTCAAAGCTTTTAATAGTTTGCTCAATAACAATATCTCTGATGTATCATGTATCACGTGGAATATACTTATTATGTTGCAGAAAGAGGGAATGTTGTTACTCTTGTTACCATATCATCAAATCCCTAACTAGTTCTTAGAAAGAAGGCGTCACTAATTCCTTTTCCGATATTACGTAAGATGTATTATGCAAGAGGTGTTTGTTTGGTGGTCAAGATGATGCCTTCTTGGAAAGGATTACGCTGTGCCTTTTCTCTCCCTATCTTATTCCATTTTATCTACGTGAGATCAAGCGATGAGTAAACCAGAGCGTTGATGCAAGAACCGTGTAGAAATGCCACCTGACAATAATAGTGGTGGCCTTCCTCAGTGATTCCCTCGAATGACCCTTAAAGTTATAAACAGATCTTACAGCAACATAGCATGTTTTCACCTCCCCTTTTACCACAGTTATAGTTGGTAATGATATCTCCCAGTTGTCTAATTGGAAAATCTGTTTAATAATTTCATTTTTGACAATTTAACAACAAAAAGATTTCAAAGATCCTTCAGAATTGTTAAGGCCATCAGATATTTGGTCCTTTTATTCTGGAGCACTTATTCGTAGATAAATTAATCTCATATATTCGAGTTTCAACTAATATTTTGATAAATAAAATAGGGTTCTTAGCCGATGAGGGTCGTTTTATGAACCATAACTAGTTCGGATCTTTGTAGGTCAGATCGTGGATCAAGGTTTTATTTACTGTTCCACTATTTGGGCTTGGTAGAAGGAGGTCATATTAATCATCGGGTGAGTAAACGTACGATCTCCCATTCACACGGACAGAACCTCTGTATGTTTTCCATTGTTATCTTGGTCAGTGAGTAACTGCGTGTACTACGAAATACACAGGAACCTTCGTCCTACATCTCAAACGCTGCTTCCGTACATCGCGTATATCGCAGTGCCGTTGACCTAGTGAATTGTATGTAGTAAAGGTTGTGCAACAAGCCATGACTTCGGAATGCGTCTTACTTGTATTTGACTCAAAATTGAAGAGACTTCCACTGACCATGTTTCATTGTTAGAAGGATTATATATCGGCCAAAAGGATGGTCTTGATAATGGACTTAGTGGTCCTCTGACCACGAACAAAACAATATGTTTCGCAGGGCATAATTGAACGCGATCGGTGAGGGAAAAGCCGCACGAATGCATTACACACAGCAAGTAAATTGCCAACGATCGGGCAGTGATAGCACTAGCATTGGCATGCAGCCCACTGGCATCGGAGCTTTTGAACGATATTATATCACGTCAATGTTCATATTTCTCTGTGTTTTGAGATATTTGACTGTAATTCTAACATACTGTGACTCTTTTAAGTATTCTTTGAGCAAATGGCCACCCCGCATGAAGTCGACGAGTTTCACGATTCACAACAGTGGTGCCCTCTGTGTTCTGAACGCATAACAGACCCTAAAATATTGCAATGTTTGCACAGTTTTTGTAGACCATGTTTGGAGAAACGCGTCGCCGAACCAGATCGCGTGAAGTGCCCTGTATGCATGCATGAAACATCTCTTGGTGATATGGGACTAGATGGTCTGACCTCCAGTATTCTCATCAATAATATCCTTGATGTCGTCAGTAGCCATGATGATGAGATGGAGCAACGTTTATTCACACTCACAGAGAATCATCACAGGCGACAGTGCAATTCGTGTGAGGAGGGGCAGATTGCCACACGCCTTTGCAAGGATTGCAATGAAGTCCTTTGTGAAAGTTGTGTCATGGCTCATCAACGGGTCCGTCTCACCAAAGATCATACCATCATCTACCTGGAAGGAGGAGGCATCAATGGAAGCCGCCACACACCCAAGCTCCCTATGCTCTTTCAACACTACCAGCATCAGTATCAGCCGCCCAAGATGCAGCCTGTTTCTGACAGACCTCCCAGCTATTGTGACATTCATAAGGAGATGCTTCGACTGTACTGTGACACCTGCTACAAAGCGATCTGTAGAGAATGCACCATGGTGGAGCACAATGGTCACAGTGTAGTTTACCTTCAAGATGCTGTCCAGGATAGCAAAGCATTGACGGTCAAGATGCTGAATGATGCCAAGGCCAACTCAAGAGCTCTTCAGGAAAGCTTGGCACACACACAAGCCATGGCAGAGAAGGTAGAGCACAAGTGTCAAACAGTAGCTTCAGAGGTTCGTTCCAACATCCGCAGGCACAAGATGGGACTGGAAGAAAGAGAGAGGGAGCTCTTACGAAAAGTTGAGGTGATCCGCCAAGTTAAAAGCAAATCACTCCACTCTCAGGCTGATGATATTCAACAGGCTATGGAGAGCTTGAATGAGTGTATGGAATCTGTGCAGAAAGCTCTGGAATCGGGCACAGATGTTGATGTTCTGAAAACCAAAGAAAAGATAATGTCCGAGATAAGGACACTAAAAAGTCTACGGGGTTACCTTCAACCACAGGAGGAAGATGGCATCTTCTTCACACCTCCTGATAGTGTTTTGCATACTGCCATCTTATCCATGGGTTACATCAGTAGCAGTGCTTATCCACCAAACTGCTATGCTACAGGCGATGGGTTGAAACGGGCATTGATCGGCAAGATATCCTCCTTCATGGTTCACTCAAAAGATCACAATAATGAACCAAGGTGTGTTGGTGGCGAGATTTTGGAGGTTACTGTTCGCGGTCCTGATGGCATCCTCTATCCAGCTGAGGTTATCGACCAGCAGAGTGGAACCTATCAGGCAAGCTACAGACCAATGCTTGAGGGTCAGCACTACTTATCAGTCACAATCAAGGGTAAAAATATAATGGATAGTCCATTTGTTGTCACCGCTCGCAATGCACGCAAGTTCACTACCATTGGTCCAGCCCTCATGTCTTTTGGTAGTGAAGGCGAAGGCGAAGGTCAGCTCTGTCGTCCATGGGGAATTGCGGTACATCCTGAGGGAAGAATCATTGTGGCTGACAGAAGTAACAACCGCATCCAGATCTTCAATGCAGATGGCTCATTCAGTCACAAATTTGGTTCTCCTGGAACACGCAACGGGCAATTTGATCGGCCAGCTGGAGTCGCGGTTAACGGTGAAGGCAACATCATAATAGCTGACAAGGATAACCATCGGTGCCAGGTCTTCAAAATATCGGGCCAGTTTCTCTTCAAATTTGGTGAGAAAGGTAGTAAGAACGGCCAGTTCAACTATCCTTGGGATGTTGCAGTCAACAGTGAGGGTAAAATCTTGGTGTCCGATACCAGGAACCACAGAATCCAGCAGTTCAACCCAGATGGCACTTTCATCAACAAATTTGGGTTTGAAGGTGCTCTGTGGAAGCACTTTGATTCGCCCAGAGGAGTATCCTACAACAACGATGGGCACATCGTTACAACAGATTTCAACAATCATCGTCTGGTGGTCATCCATTCTGACTTCCAGTCTGCACAGTATCTTGGATCTGAGGGAACCAACAATGGGCAGTTTCTACGACCTCAGGGTGTAGCTGTTGACCAGGAAGGCTACATCATTGTGGCAGATTCCCGCAATCACCGCATCCAAGTATTCCATCCAAATGGTAGTTTCCTTTGTAAGTTTGGTATGCCAGGTACGGGATCTGGACAGCTAGATCGCCCTTCAGGCATCTGTGTGTCTCCAGATGGTGTGATATTAGTGGTAGACTTCGGCAACAACCGTGTGCAAGCATTCTGAAGTGATTATTACGGGTAAATAAAGGTAGGCCTTTTGTGTTACAGGGGCAGGAATATTTTATTGGAGGATGATTCTGAGCCACTGATATATCCCCACATTCATTTGCATATACCTGTAGCACTCTAAAAAATGTTGTGTTTCTATGTGTATATCAAGTGCTCTAAGCAAAATGTAAAACATTTCTGTCGTTGAGACTTCCAAGCTGGCTAGCTTTTAATGACAAATCTATGCGGGTACTGAAAGATGAATAAATTGTTATTTTTCTGCTGTGTTTTCTGCCCTTTCAACAATCTAATTGTAAAGGTGTTGTGGTTTTATGCAAGTGATTGTTGGGGGAATACCAGTTAGAAATATATATTATATATACTTGTACATGAATTTTTAACCTAAATGCTTTAGTTTATATACGCACTATATCTTTCCTCCAAAAGGACAACACAAGTAGCAAATTTCAGTTTTTATTAGCTTGGGTTAAATATTATGGAAATGCATGTATGGCAGATAAAGAAGAAGAAGACCATGCAAAAAATGCACTTCCTTCTCAAACCAATTAAAAACAAAACCGTCTGTTTTAATGAAAACAGTGATAATATGAATTCACCTGCAGTTACTTTTGTGATCTTGCTCAAAGTTTGAAAGTGATTGAAGTTTCCTTTGACCATCAATATTTTCTCTTTGTTTAAATGCTTAAAATTCACAAAACGCAACTCCTAGCTGTTTGGCTATTTTGAATAAAAACTGGTGTTTCATGTAACCTAATCAAATGAATAAACCACTTAAGTTAAGCAGCATAATATACATGTACTTCAATAACAAACTCAAGAAAAAGGATGAATTGTTACCCGTCCAATACAATAATATAAAGTTACATGATGTAGTTCCCTAAATATCCTGTAGGTGAACAGTAGACACTAACATGGCTGCGCTCAGTATCTACCTCAATGTCAAAATGGTGTGCTCTACCTCACAGTCAGGGATAAATATGGGAAGAGGTTTCTGCATCCACAGCTCAGGTCGATCCAAGAAGTGATTGTAAATTGCTTTTAAAACTTGCATGTGTAGTCAAATGTTTTGATAACTATAAGATATAAATGTGTATGATATTTTGCAGCTGCCAATATAACTTGAATTATTTCAACAGGCTCCAAGTGCGAAGCATTTTGTTGTCAAAGCTTGAATTTAAAAGGAATGTACATTGATGCAAGACTCACGAAAATGTTTTATTGAAGAAAAAAAAAATGTATTAAAAAATGGTTGTTCTTTTGTGTATTAGATTAGTTTCATGTATATTGTGTAGATGTTTTGTGCTGTTAACCCATTACAAAACAGTGTTGAATTTTTTCCACTTATATATATTTCACTACATTTTTCATTCACAGCTGTGAGGATAGTTCAGTTAAACTGTTCTTGTCATGTGTTAGGTGTTTGGCAATAGCTGAGATGTACTTTTACAAAAAGTTACATCAAAAGTACTTGGGCATTACTCACTTGACCAGCCTAAAACTTCATGTATATTATTAGTGTTGTAAATTAGCTGGTAAAAAGCTGCCAAATGCAATTGTGAAAGAGATTTATATGTATTTCATTATGGTTCTCTATGGCCTTTTCAAGCTTTTTGTTTTATTTCAGGTTATTATACTTTTATGCTCAGGGATGCCTTCTAAGTTCAGCTTTATTCTGCTCACCACTTAGTCAAGATTGCCAAATGGTGAAAGCATTATTATCAATAGTAGACTGTATGTTTACTTGATCTAAAAGAGACTATTTGTTTGCCATCTATCTACCTGTTTATTGCCAAAGATTCTTGCGTGCTATTTCCCCCCAGTGAAGAAGAGCCATGTTCAGCTTTTTTCCACATTAAATGACAATCACCTTCATAGTGCTCATACCTTAACAATAAAACTCTTGCTTTTCTTAATTATTAGTATTTTATTGTCAAAAAGGACTGAAAAGCTAGCAATTTGCCCTTTAATTCTTACTGGCATGCAGGTTTTTTTTCTTCAAATAATCACAATTTTCTTACAATTTGATATTGTTTTTATTGCTGGTTGTTTGAGAGCTACATGTACTAACCATATCCTATCATGCTCTCTCATTGGTCCATGGTTTGACAGATGCAATTTCAGAACACACAAAGGATCATAGGATGCTACAAAAAAGGAGGGAAATTTCTATACTTCAAGTATTGTCAATAACTCAATATCATAGGAAAAATTAGCAAAGCAAATTGGCCTAATCAAAGTGTTGTTAGAAGTCAAATGCTGTGTTGGAATCGTATATCAAATACATCTAAAGGTTTACAGAGAAAAAACATGTTATTGCTTTTTTGCAATTATTTAACATTTTCCTCATACTTTTCCTACAATTAAAAAAAATATTAGTATATTTATGCACACAACATTTATACAACATTTATACCTCAACTTCAAGATAACATTTGAGGGCAGAATATTTAAAGCAAACATCTATTTACTATTTTTGTTATCACATTCTTTTTCAACATGTTGAAATTGATATCTCAATAGAAGTAAATGTCGGTTGATCGTGAACAAGAGTTGCCCAAATAAGAAAACAAATAATGCTGCTTATTTGAAATGCAATGTCATCTGTACTCTTTCACAATATAAATGAATAGGCTAAGAATTTCTAGAAAGGTATACAACATGACTGATATACTTAATTTTTTACCTCAGCTCAGTCTTGGTGTATTTGAACAATTAGTGTAAAATGTGAGGGTTCATGTAGTCTTGTTAATCACGATTTTGAATTGTGCTGCACCTATCAATGTTTGTGAAAAAAATGTGTTAGTTGTAGATTTAGAAAATAGAATACTGCACTCTCCTGTTTACTCATTATCTCATATATACTGAATGTAAGAAATGTCTGAATTTGCAATTGTTGTGCTACCTCTGAAAAGACAGCTTTTTAAAAAGAATGTCATTATATTGTAATGTCTAATTGTATTGTGATGAAAATTTGAATTTCTAAGAAATAATTATTAATTTTGAAATGTATGACAATCTAGTTGAACTGGGGTACCTAGTAAAATGTCTCATAGACTATCATATACCTCAGCCAAACAAGAAAGAAGACTTTTATCTCAGGCTAAATAGTTAGAAATGGAAATGAAATAAGGTTGAAGCTAAGCTTATAATTATGCTGTTGTGTGCTAGATCCACAGTCTAAGACTGAAGCTTGCATAATGATAAATGTGGCATGTATGCATTTCTGCTCTTGTTGCTCAAAGCAAATCACCCTGCTAGAAAAGTAAGAATCCCAAATGTCAAACATGGCTTGCTTATATCCCTTACTGCGCTTCTCTTTGTGCTTGCTATTAGCTTTGTGACTGTATATTACTGCTTGAGTATAGCTCTTTACGGATGAAAAATGCTGTGATTGTGATAAAACTTGTAAATGTAGCTGTATGTAAAGAAATGCTGCAAGAATATAAGTTGGTGCCATACTTGTTGTCTTAATGATTGTGTAAAAGTCAAGCCCAAGTCGTTTGGTTTGTGAACTAGGCCCTGACCATTGCGACCAGGTGCCAGTTTCCTTTTTCTAGATGGATGCTCCATTTTAAAATATGTAAAGATATACATTTGGGATTAGGCAGGAACAACTAGCCCAGAAAATAAGTTGCCAGAATTTTCATATTTACACCTATGTATATGAAACCTTCTTACAAGGTTTACATCATGTCTTAAAACTGTGGAAATTGACAATAGACTGTATACATGTAGGTGAAATGTGTAAAACTCTTAACTTATAATAGATCTGTGCGAGTTTTTCAGGCTTTCAGCCCAGATCAACATGCATATAACTGTTGTTTTAATTGATGTACATTTACCAGGCCTAATCAGGGAAATACAATCGGGGCCTGCTGAAAAATGCTTAAGTGTAAATGTAAATTCTAAAAAACATCATACTAAAATGTTATTGTTAGAATTCTGTAATGTCATGTATTGTTGCCAAGAATATTTCATTTTTGTTAAATAGACAACTAATAAATGATCAAGATGTTTTAATTTGATTGCCTCTAGCTCTTCAAACAAACAGTTCTGATTAAGAGGCCATGCTAAACTACTTTTGAAATATATGTATGAGACTGAAATGTCTGAATGCTGCAAAAATCATTGTATTTGATAATGTGCTTAATATTGACAAAACTTGCAATCAATTTAAAATGAGTGGTGGAGTATTTGATAATCTGTAAGAAATGTTTTTAAGGAGTATTAATTTCTTTTAACTATGTATTTTGTGTAAATTTGGTAGTAAAATGAAATGGCAGTGTCTAAAAATTCAGCCAAACTAAATTTCTGTTGGTGTTTTATTGAAAGCTAACACTGTAATATATCATCACTGGTAATAAACACATGTACTCTAAATGTGTAAACTTCAGTTAACGTCCATCTGTACAACACAATCTGATACTTCCTAGACAAAGGTTAAGAAATGGGCTTCAGTTCCTTCTTTATTTAGTTAAAAATTGTATCAATCATAGCATTGGCATCATAAACAATCAATTCATCAATGTCATAATCCAGAAAGTGTTTTCTTGAAGGTTAATACAATTTGAAGATTCTTTGGTCAATTGAAGGTTGTGTAATACATACCAGGCCTGCAATACTCGTACAGTAGTTAGTGAAAGCATCTCAACAAAGAATACACACTTCTGATGAAAAGGAAGAATAGAACTGTAATAACACAAATACAGTTCATTTGTATTGCCATATATTGAACAGTATGCGTAGTGCATGGATCTTTCAATGATTTTACTGACACGTATGTTGTGCCTAAATTTAATTTATACACTAGAAATACTAAATTTTAAATTTAAAGCGAAACCAGAATTGAATATTTTGTTATGCTGTTTCTGATATTGAGATGCTAAACAATTTAAAATAGCCAAAAATCATAAACTTTACTGTTAATTTATAAGTACTGCGTACATGTATTATCATTTTCTTTTGCATACCATATTGTGTTTTTTCCACTTTCATACAACTTAGGCATGTATTGAATATATTTTTTCAAGTGAATGGATGAAATTAACTACCAGGAAGTGGGGATAAAGTTCCTAAAGTCACACATATGTTTGCTTTTTCCCATATTAGACACAAATTACTAAAACATGGAATATGTGAATGATGCATTTCCTCTGATAATCTCTGCATTCTGTAACGGGAATGTTGTCATACAATCAATGACATTGTGGATTACCATAGCAAACACTCTTAAATGGGATGTTTTCAATAAGAATTTAAAACAAAATTGTATGATTTTTTTTGTGCCCAACATTTGTCTAACTCTAAGTCTATGTGTAGGTTTTGGTGTATTGTGTGTATTTTTTTTACATGTCATTAAATCATGAGAAAGATTAAATTCATGCTTGTTATTTCACTTGTTGAGTTGTACCGTTTCATTGAATGAAAATAAATGTTTTAGATGGCACCAATTAACTCTGTGTTGATTTTTTTTTGTACACACATATTGCCTCTTACTCGTAGCTATATGGCCATGTATTTTGATGATGTTGTTGTTGTTTTTACAATGTTGTAAGTAAAATAAAGTTAAGGGGCCTTCCATAGTGAAAGGGTGTGAAATGCACATACCTCAGATTAACACAAAGGGTGTAGAAAATAAATTACTATCATAATTCCTGGCCTATTTCATTCATCATTTTATATGCAATACCTGATATTTGTCACTACTACTTTCCACATATTTCTCTCAGGGTAGATACATTTCATGATCTCCATATCACATGTACTCCCCCTACAACTCATTCCCCTTTCCATCACACATTCATGAAGAGTTCATGGAAAGGTCACCAATAATCCATATGGGAAAATTTATTTATGCTTTACAGGAATCTGCCAAAATGTTGTTACTTTCATCAAAATACCTCATGCTTCATAGCAAATATTGCTTCTTTCCCTAGTTATTGATACTCTTTGTTTTCTATTTATTTTGTTGTCCCATGGATGTTGTTGTATTAGGGGTTGTACATGGATTTTTCTCTCTCGTAGGTCCATGTTATGTATACATGATGAGAATATTGTAACCGGGGACATGGGGGACATGACTCTGTATCCCTTCTCTTTATTTATGAGCAACAGGAGACTACCATGTACTGTACACAGATCTGCAAACATGTACATATCTCACAATTACAAACACTAGGATGTAGGAGGTAAGCTTATGTTTTGCTGGTGGATAGATAAATGAAGTGGGAAGGTTGCATCATATTACATAACACCATATGTGTGTGTGGGTGGGTGTGTGTGAGTGTATATGAGTTGTTGTGTGTTATATGTATGTGTGATTATGTGCATGAGTGTAATTGTTAAGAATGATTTGTATAATATGAATTTGATTTGAGAGAAAATCAAAAAATATCTTTAAAAAAAAAAAAATACATAAAACTACCCCATGCTTGCTACCATATGTTTTGAAAAATGATGATAAATTAATTCCATTAAAACAATTGTGTATGCAGGAGTTTTAGCTTGTAATCAAGGTACGCAGCATCTCATTCAGGTTTCCCAGAATGATAAGGTGTGTAATGAATTAAGTCAAGGAGAGGGAGAGAGAGAGAGAATTATAATCTGTAAACAAGAATTATGTGGGATAAAGCCTAAAAGGAGAATTGGCTATGTGCCATGGCTAATGGTTAAGTACAGTGGCCTTTGATCATTTATTGTTGATTCCTAAGCCATAACAGATAGTCATAATTATAAATTCACAGGAAAGCTCAGGGAGGGAGAAAGAATTAGAGTTGAGAGAGAGAGCGAGAGAGAGAAATGGGGGGGGGGGGGGGTGAATGATGATAGTGGTGTATGTATTATATGGCTACAAAACATTTGTAAATGGGAGAGAAAGAGAATGAGAAAAGGGGAGGGTAATCAATATAATTATACAGAGAGGTGATAAACATGTAAAAAGTACATGAAATATACACTAATAGTTTGTACATGTATAATTACATACATTAAATAAGAGGAAACTTGTCGTAATAATAGTATAAATAATAGTTAAATAATAGTTAAATGGGGAAGGGAAATGATATTACAATGACTGAAATAGTAAGAATATCTAGCGAGGGTTTGATGACTAGAATGACATTTAGACTTAGAAAGAAACGGCATTATTCATGACTTCAGATCAAAACGAAAGCTTGGATGGAATTCCTTTGCAACGCTGCATGCCGTGCTGGGAGCGGTGAAGTAGAAACCCCTGGCAACCCCACACAAATAGTAATGGTTGATATATTACCTCAATTTGATTGAATATACATGTATATAGTGCTGCATAAAACCAATACAGAATGAGGCTCTTGGATGATATGTCATTTCAATTTACAACACTACCATTGCTACCATGCTTATAGGGCATATATTGTATGTATGGGTGATATATAAATAATAATACCCATGCTCGTCACATTACCACAATATACTTGGTGCATACAGGAGCATATCTTTTGCTATTTCATTATTTATTGGGGATGGGAGGACCTAATAAGGGGGTTATTGCTAAATATGTCCATGCCTATCATGTGTTAATCACCTATTATATTTAACATTATATATGTTTACGTAAATCCACATGCTTCTAGTAAAGTTTGAATTAAAGCGCGCAATCAGAAAATGGGCATAGGGGGCGCAGCTTCGTAAAGGAGTATTCGTCAACATAGGTACCCTCGGAGCCGAAAGCTCCGTATAGCACATTGGAACATGATTGTCGAGCATGACTTGTATTTCAAAGCCCATGCCTCTCACGCACCATTGTATGCCAGCAAGCATGTTGCTCTTATTCCTCGCTCAATCATGTAAGTGTGACTCTGTGACCCCTGTCGTCTAGACATAGATCACATGATCTCATGGATGGAAGTCAAGTCCAAAGAAATATCAAGTCTTCAAACAAACCTGGGGGGGGGGGGGGGGTCAGAGTAACATTTTCCTTCCCTGGATGCTTTTGAGGGTGTTGTATGATTCATGCAGTCTTTCATGTACTTAGCATGCAGTGCAGAGATGTTGCGAAGGATTAATGTTGCAATATATTATGTGCTACAAGGAATACAGTCATAGCTGTATGTTGAACATTTCACACACATTTTGCTAAAAGGCAACCTACATGTAATATGCTGTACTTATATGTGGGATTATGACAAGAATAATAATAATAATAATAATAACATTGGTAATATCAATGCTTATCATCCCCAATTAATTTATGAATATTATTACAAAGATTATTTGGTTCTTTCATGCAAGCAAAGTGTGCACCATCTTCACCCCAGAGGAGTATTCCTACCATATGGTCACCATAAGGGCTTTTTGCAATGATTGATTGGCTTTTGTTATTCTGCCAGCAGTACCAATTAAGCAGGTTTCTATAGCTATTCCTGGATACAGAGTTGTAAATATAATCATCTTGCTAAAAGAGAGCACATACCATGGCTTGCACCCATGAACATTTCAGCTACTATCAAGTGATCTTACAATATGACTCTGATATGAACTGTACAGTGTGAGATAGCACACATGGAGGGGTATCTTTGCACACATAGAGAATAATCTTGCTATTATCCTTTAATAAATATGATTCAAACTTATCTCTAATTGACAGCATATGATCCATTTTGTGGCCCCACTGCAGGGCTTGAATTAATCCAAGGCCACCAAGGCCATGGCCTTGGATGCCCCTTTGATTGGCCTCAATGCCCCTCTCATTGGCCTTGGAGGTTTTTTGTGCCCTTTCCAATTCTTCCTATTTGTGCTGTAATATAGGAATGTGCCCTACAGAAAAGTGGCCTTGCCCTAAAAATATTGAACTTTAAGGCCTGCCACTGGAAATACATGTAAGCTGCCTTTTAGCTTTAACCGGTTATACATGTTCTTTCTCTCATTGATGTAAATTTCTCATGCTTTAGATATATATTTGTACTTGACAATTAAATTTAAGTCAAACTGAATAAAATCACAAGATACTCAACTTTAAAATGTTGCATAAATTATAACCGATAATATGAACCTCAAAAAAGAGAATAGAAGATGACCTCTCTCAACCTTCAGGCATTTCTGTCAAGGCCAAACCAGAGTATGCTGATCCATTTAATTTTCTTCTTAACATTGTTGAAAATCAAAGGTCAATTAGACAGTTGGAATCTTGTTTTATAGCAAATTAATCTTATTCAGATCAAAGTTTGGGTAAATATTTGTGAGCTTTGTGCTATGAGGATTCTTCTATTATCATGCCATGTCTAAGGACACATATTTTTCAATACATTGTGAATGTATTGATATTCCACAATGAGTCTAAAGCTTGAAATGATGCTGAGTCAACAGGGTTGCCCTTTGAAGAGTTTAATCATATCTCTAGATCAGAGCCCTGTTTCATAAAACTGGTTATAAATAACAAATGCTAAATTTCTATGACAAATTTCCACTTAGCCAATAAAATACCACACTTTCAGTAGCTTATAACAGTTACTTTATCTTGTTATTGATAACAATTTTTATGAAACCGACCGTTTCTCTGGTGATAAATAGCCTGTGGTGCAAAGTGAATCACAATGGAAGAAAGATCATGGGGCCTGCCCTAACCCATCCCTTCCTGTTCCATACCCAGATCTGCCCTCCAGATAATCACATGACAGTGAGAGAGAGAGAAAAAAAAGAGAAAGAGAGAGAGAGAGAGAGAGAGTGATAGGGAGTATTCACCTCTTCTAATCGTGCTGGTATAGATCTAATGCAAAGTAAAGAAAGATCCATTCACTTTAGAGACAGAATTAGATTGCAAAAGCTCCCCTGCATGGCCCCCTCCTTTATGATTTTCAGAATTTTCAAAATGTATCTTATGAATTACAACATGACACTACATTTTTTTATAAATATAGTTTCAAGTGGATGACAGTAGTCAAATATAGCAAATCCATTTAATTTTGTTTTAATGCAATTTACTTTTTAAGCTGAAAGGCCTATCTTCTTGACAGTCCGAACTAGCTATGTACATGTACATTTTTTAATCAAAACTTAAAGGTAATACAAAGTTTCAGGAAATTTTGAAAATTGGGTGGATAGTGCTTCTTTACAATTTGGATATATTTGGATGCCCCTGTGGATGTATTATAAGCACTAGAAAAATTAGCCTCTAAAACACTTCTGCTTTCGAGATAAATTGAATTTAAACATTTACCGGTGCTCCCGGTAAATTTTGATAAATTTCAAATAGCGCCTACGGCCGTACAATTGGTGCTGCGACCATGAAAATCTCAGAATATGTAGATGTGATAAATAACTTCCAAACGAGAATAGCAAATTGGTCGATTTTAGTCAAGAAACATTGTTTTATAGCTTAATTAATATCTTGACCTTGAGAGGGAGCTATACAACAAAAAGAGTGTATTATTTACAATTTCATAACTTTAGACTCGATTTCAACCGCGACAACGATCACTGAATATTATAGGATCGCATATGCTTCCAATATGTTCATTTGAACCAAATTCATGACCCCATACCAAAACTTTGTATTACCTTTAACACCTTTTCATTTTTAATCAAATATTTTATTTGAATAACTTGATGTGTAACTAATTAAGTTACCTCTAAGTTCTTACCTGAAAAGACTTTCACCATAAATCCAAATTGCAGTTGACTATGCACATGTATAACTTGTATATTTTGTGTGAAGAGCTTAAATTATGAAAGGCATGAGTCAAGTTGGGCTTGACCTATACAGTTTGAAATAGTAGGGACTCCCCCTCTCCCTCCCCTGACCAGGGCGTGAAGAACCCTAGTTGTAGGCATGGAAGTCAGCCCATGCTCTACAGTTTGACACCTGCATGCAATCTCTTTGGCAATTGTTTCCAACAGTGACAAGCAATACGACAGGCTACTAAACAACTGACTATGATAATGAATTCTTGTCACTGAGAGATTAAAGAACAACAGGAAATGAATCATAATGTGTGGATATGAATGAATATAATTCACCTGTATATAGATATCCAGGATGGAGAGAATGTAAAATTTAACTCATACCTGATTATTTTCTTACTTAATAGCTCTATGAAAAAAATGTATGATTTTACAATGGTTTGTAAATAAAGCTTTGAGCATGATTTCTCTACAGATTTTTTTGATATACAAAACAAGTTGTGTTGACTACCTTGATTTGCATGCATAATAGCCAGTCTTTTACTATATCTCAAATTTCAATCATTAAAAAAATACAATACACAGTGTTCTTGACCTAAAGTCAAAGAGGTAATGGATGGGATATTTTTATTTTCATACATCTATGAGGGTACTTAGTTCCTGTTCAGTTTACTCTGATATGCCTGTGAACTGTAAAGTGTATCTTTTAGTATTTACCTGTCACTGATAATTGTTCTTGTTATGGCTGAATCACTCAATTTCGGAAGATGGAAATTGTTTTCTCCAACTTTAAATTTACAAACTTCTATTTATGTTGATTTTCCAAAATTCTGATACACAGAAACTTCCCAGGATACAGATAACACGTACTAAGTCTTTCCACATAGTTTTCCAAACTGATTGAAGGAAACTGATCATTGATTTGTTCATAGACTTATATTGATGCATTTTCAGCAAATGTATTTACTATTGCCTTGATTATCAATGTATTACATGATTTACCTTGATGTTGTGCTTCAAGTATAATTACATAGACCCTATATGCCCCTCTGCAGCAGGATTAAAATGTGTGTGTACTGGGGATTGCGCCTATGTTGGAGTGTCTGACAATACAATAGCACGGAAGTATTTCATTTGGGTTGAACATGTCATATTGAGCTCTCCATGCTTTTTCCAGGTTGGATTTGAATGAGTTTACAGATGGGCTATTGATGACATAAGCTAGAATTCAGCTTTATTTATCATTCATGGACATGGATCTAAAAAAAAAAAACACCAAGAATTGGCATGACATAAAAAATTCCAAATCCAAGTGGTATGTCTTATTCTTAACTCTTATGTCATAACAAGAGGCCAGTAGTAGATCTAGGCAGTATTAGGGAAGATCACTAAATTGATAAAATGTAGTTAATTCATCCAAATGATGGCACAACTAGTTAATACTAGGCATTAATATTGAAAGAGGATCCCATTTTCTCAATCTTAATCAAGGTAAGGCATTAAATCCCCCTCCCCCTTTTCTCAAAAGTGGGGGGGGGGGGGTGAAACATTCTGGAGATACTGGGTGTACCATGTAGACTCAAGTGAAACAAGCCTGATCAAGAAGAAAATCAACAGCAAAAAGCATGAACTGCTCACAAAGTATTTGGCACATTTTCGGGCCTTGGCCCCCTTTTGATTAATAAAAGCCTTTCCAGTTTCAATTCAATGTGGAACAAAAATATGGGTTTATCTCTGGGCCCTGGCACCCGAAAGACTAATCATTCTGTTCTCGGCACCGCCAGTCAGTGTGTTCAATGGACACAGCAGTCATGCAGTGCCACCGAGCTGACAACCGCTCACTTCAGGCAGGAGATGGTCATTTGAAATGGGTATGCACGGACCTGTCTACTATAATTTGCATTATTCTTACCAGCTTACCTCTTTGATTCATTCATAACATTCAATGAAATAGGCTACCTGATCCTCTGTAGATGATATGGTGATAAAACTGTTCTCGAACATCGGGAGGAACTAAAGATTGAAAGTTGCGTTGCTCGACGACTGGGCGTCAACAACGTCGACGCGGCCATTTTAGGAAACGAACTTTTAGCCAATGACCAACGAGAATTAGCTGTGCGCGCGCGCGCCTAGCAGCTATGCTGCTGGTCAATGATCTTTAGAAGTGAACAAACTTTATATGCAAAGTAGCAAGATTGTAAACAAAGGTTTGTTTACATTCATACGACGGGCGCCCTATCATCATCATGATAATAGGTTGATTCTGTAATCCTCGGTATTCAGGGTTGGTTATGTTATTATGGTAAAGTAATTTGTACATTCGCAGGGTTAGGATGGTTTTGATCATATTAAATTAAATTAACTAAAATCGCTCACTGCCTGTATCGTGTTACGATCGGAAGCTTGGAGAACTTTAGGCCAAACAACAAAAATAAAGAGTTTCTCGTCCGGACTTTTTCAAAAAAGGAGGAGGCAGGGCATTAACTATTTATTATTTTCAATTTTTCCCAAGATGGTCGCCATGCTAAATATAGCTGGCCAAGGTGTATTTATTCAAAGATATTGTGCTTTTTGAGTAGGGCCGTATACTGATGCAATGTATGACAGAACAAATGATTTGTATCATTTTAGTCCACTTGCTAAGCAAGTTTCTAAATTCAGAAACAGTGACAAAAATGTACATGTGTACAGCTTATATTAGCTATAGAAGCTATTTATACAAATTGTACATCACAGCTTTTTTTGTGTGTGCTTTTTTATGAATAGTAACTAGAGTTTTTTTTTTAAGGAGGCGACGGTCAAAAAGAGGCGGGCAGGAACGAGAAACTGGTTACTTCTGTTATTTGGCCTTATAAAGATCTATAACTTCTACAGAATTACCAGTTTTAAATGTTGATTTGATGACGTCAAGCGGAAGATGAATCAGTAAGTTTGACAAATCGCCGGAAAAACTATCAGTCGGTGATTTGACAACAGTAAATACTGATAGTGTCAATTTCACTAGGGAGGGGGGGGGGGGGGGGGTAGATACACATTGATGTGGGTCTATATATAGAATCAAATAAGATATTTAGGCTTACTAGTCTATACAGAATTTTGGATTATCATCAACGTAAAAGTAATTACAAAAGGAGGATCAAATAAGTTAGGCCTACAAGTGAATGGTTGAAAATTAATACGATTTATACATTTACACGTAGATCTAACTACAAAGGGACGATCATGTCCGACATGTAAGCCACCGGTTCTTTATTTATTTATTTATTTATTTTTACTTCCAGGCAAGGTGATAACAAAACATAAAAACATCACAGGTTTGACACAATGATTTAACATTAACAGTATGATAATAAGCACCTGTCAATGCATGGGGATCCGCACCTAAAAGAATTTAAAATTTGACTGGTGCATACATAAAACAAAGCAAAATAGAATATAAAGATAAGGTAAACATATACATAAATATGTAACTAAAATCAACTCTCATATTAGGCACATGTGAGGGAGATCAGAAGCAAATAGTTTTATGTCATACAATAATGTCATGTTATGCCATGCCATGCATTAAAAATGATATGTTCAGACTAAATTTGGTATATGATATACAAATACAGCAAAATGTCTGTTACTGTACAGTAATATGGATCAACTACTGTTAGGATTATTATCAGAAAGGATTGAAAAGGATATTTTCTTCTTCCCTCATTCCAGAAGAAAAATTGATATCTTTATATGCCAATCATTAAAAAATCTGAGATATATGATCAGCCTATAGATCGCAGAGAGGAGTGAGGTAGCTAGAGAGAATATAAAATAAGTATAAATGAGAACTTTCTGTATTTTCAAGTTAGTGTCTTGCCTTATTTCTCATATTTTTATTTTAAAATATTGCCTAATTTATGTTTAAATTTAAAACAATACATTACAGGTTGCCAACTGCTCTACTTTGCTCCTTTCACATCCCCTTTTCTATCTCTCTCTTTCTCTCTCTCTCTCTCTCTCTCTCTTTCTATCTCTCTCTCTCTCTCTCTCTCTCTCTCTCTCACTCTCTCTCCCTCCCGATCCCTATCACTATCTCTCTCTATCAATTTACAATTACAATGCTTTGTTTTGCCATTAATTCTTTGCTTTCTTCGTGTTTGTATGCAGCAGGTAATCCTTGAAGGACCCGTCTTATAATGGATTCGTTGTTGTTCTTGTTTTTGTTCTATTTGCGTGACGGTCATAATACATAGTCTCTCTCGAACGCTAATGTCCAATCCAAAGATCAGGACCAGGCACAGATTCAGATTCAGATTCAGGCTAAGCACGAAACCATCATTAAAATGTTTCGGGCCGACATTCTTCATGAAAACAAAGTGCTAGAAGTAATTCAGTTATATTCTTTATCAGAGTGCAAACAATACATGCCAGTCACTGTCTGTATTACACAACGTCGGTTTGGAGAGGTCCTCACGACATATCACCCCCCCCAAAAAAAAAAAAAAAAAAAAAAAATCTATCATCGTCTTGAACGACGGCTATATTCCATGGGGGCAAAATTGAAGAAACGAAAACGAAGTTTGGTGCCGTATATAGATCTATAAGAGGTCTACAGTTACCCATCAAGTGTATGTATATTGTTTATCGAGTTGTTAGTTATGAAATATCACACTTTTATGATCCATTATCATTTTGTTTTGCCAGAAATGCCGTCATTTTCAATACCATGAACTTTTTCAGTCCCACTCACTGGATTTTGTGTTAACTACTATGTGTTATTTCAGTCGTCAATCTTAATTTCTTCTTCTCCTCCTTCTCCTGTACCTTCTTATTTTTCTTAATATTCTGTATATATGATATATTTATCATTATGATGAGGGGATGAATATTACAATTAATATTTATTATTAATTATTATTAATATTATTATGATCACCCTTTTTATTTTACACCCTTTGCCTTTCATGCCTTTCCCTACTTTACTTAGTTACTTTCTTCTCCCTTTTCATTGTGTTCATATCTTTTTCTTAAATCTTATTCCCTTTTTCATTCTTAATTATATTTCTTTTCCATTCCTCTCTTCCTTTCCAATTCTCCCTCTTTTTGGTTCTTTATCCTTCATCTTCTTTGAATTTAGATTATTGTCAGCTATCGCCCTTTTTATTCTTCATCTCCTTTCTTCTTCATTGTAACCCATTAATCAGAAATAATTTTTGCAGGTGCTTCTGTTTTATTTCTAAATGGCAGTTCTGAATTAATATGGACCAAAATTGCCATAGTCTTGATGGTCATATACTATAAATATATTAAAAGTTTTTCAGCTCATGAATTTCTCTAATCATTTCATTGAAATATCATGTTTATACATTATTGGATACTTTTTCTAAACACAGCATCCCAAGTTTCAACCAAATAAAGCTCCTCTTTGGGCTCCAGATTCATTTACCCCCATCCCTTCAAAAATAAAGAAGGAAAAGAAGCTGTAATCAAGAGATTTGGGGGTTTCTGGGAGGGCTGGTTCAAAGAAAAGAAATGTAGAGATGATCAACTACACTAAAATTCCTTAGATCAAAATGTTAGCCCCATGTATCTCAGTTCCCCCACCCCCTTCCCTGTTTGAGAGTGATTTCACAGAAAAGTTTCTTGTGTTTGTTTCTCACTTTGCGATGTTAATGTGATGCAGTTCGTATAATGGCCGGGGGAGGTGATCTTGCTCATATTGGTCGTCTCAAGGAAGAAGAGGAGAAGGCCTTGTTTGAGACTAAGGACAAATTACAGCAATGGAAAAAGTTTGATGAAGACTATTCTGCTCTTAAGTCAAGACTGACAACATTACCAGATAAAGTTTCACATGAAGTTATGGTAAGAAAAGTCTTGTTCATTATTTGCTCATGTTTGATCCATTGTGTTTCCCTGTTCTTTCCCATTATTACTTGAAATTATAATTTTTTTATAGGATTTTCCTATTCTAGTTGAGTCTTGGTAAGTTGGTAAATCGAATGAAAGCTGTGATCAGGATTTGTAACAAAATGCTAGGTGAATGAATCTATACAGATGCATTTATAAACCCCACTTACAAAATGTGAAATTATTTGGCACTATTGTCAATTATCAATTATAAAAATTGTTTCATTATAGAGTCACATCTGTGAATTGAATAAATTATGAACTGCAAATATATATATATATATCTCTCTCTCTTTCTTGCTCTATCTCTTTCTCTCTCTCACCACCCCTTTTCTCCTCTCTTTCTCTCTCTCTCTCTCTCTCTCTCTCTTGCTCTATCTCTCTAACCACCCCCTTTCCCCATATCTTTCTTTCTCTCACTCTCTCTCTCTTCATGTAGGTTCCATTTGGCAAGTTTGCCTTCATGCCAGGTCAGTTGATCCATACCAATGAGATCCTGGTTCTTCTCGGTGATAACTGGTTTGCAGAGCGTTCAGCCAAGCAAGCCTGCCAGATCATCGGCAGGAGGCAAGCATGTGAGTAGATTAGAGGAGTAGCTTAAACATTGTGCGATAAAATAATTTAAGGCACAACGCATTTCTGTTTTTACTGGGGAGGGTGCAGTCATTGACAAGAAATGATGCTATAAGCGGCTGTAGAAGAGACAGCAGTTATCCAATAGTTCCAATTATAACATTTATTTATTCTTTTATTTCTTTACTTATTTATTTTGTCTGTAAATTCTATTTTGAAGTGATTCCTGCATCTTGGAATAGTCTTCTCTGCCCTTTAAATTAGCAAATAGCTAGCATTTCTATCTTTCTATAGTGATAATACTTGTGTACATGTCTTCTGTAGATTTCCAGTTGCATAATCACTTCTTATTAAGAGGCTGATGATTAAAAATTGTATTGTATTAGATACAAATATATAGAAAAAAAAGGGAGAAACACATACAATTTGAATAAAGTTGTTTCAAGAAATAGATACTTTATGTCAATCACTCAAAATGGATGTGAAAATCTTAGTCTTAACTTGTTTTCAGAGTTGAGGAAGTTAAGGGAATCATTAAAACATCTGATAGATCTGTTTATGTATTGATTGTCATGCTAATTGTTGATCATATCGTGTACATTGTCGCTGGAGAGAGGAAAACAAAGAGTTGATAGGAGAGAAGATGAAAAGAATAGAGCAAAACAGAAATAAGCTAATCTTGTCCAGTAACTTTCTTCCACCAGATGTACAGAAGATGATTGGTGATCTGAAGAAGCAGCAGTATCTGTTGGAGTCTAGACTTGGTTTTGTGTCTGACATGAAACAGACAGCAGAAGGCAGGGGAGATATGGTAGAGATTAAAGAAGAATATGATGAACAAAAGGAAAAGAAATGGAAAGGTAGGCAGTGAATTATTTGTCTTGTTCATGTAAATAAACATTCAGATCATTCTATCACTTCACTTTGTTTTAGTCAGGTACGAGTGCTTGTGGTCATAAATATAAATATGGAAATTTGACTGAAAATTAAAAATATTTGAAGTTTGTGTAATAAGTAGATGAGAGATAACAGTGTTGAGCATGGTCATGGTAAGGATAACAGAGGGGTGTTGCAGTCATTTATTATCAATATCTTCATTCTATATCAACTTTAAAAAGATATATGTTTTCTTTATCGGAGAGAAACAAACTTTTATAATGAATAAGATTATAATAAATTATGGCATTAAAAATGTACAAACTTAATAATACCCGGTATATAAGAATTGAAGAGCTACTGTAAATGTAATTTCTAATTATATAACTGGTTGTGCTACCACATTGAAATTAACATATCACAGGGAGGTCTGTTGAGCAGTATGGGATAAGAATTTATTACGTATATTGATGTTCGAAACATACAATATTTGTGTGTATATGTTTCCTCTACAGAGGAGAGGAGGATTAAAAAGAAAGCATCGTCTAGCTCGAAGACACCCGCAACCAAGCCATCTCTATCAGACAAAGCTCTTAGTGGTAACCATGACGATGGGACAGAGAAGAATAAACCCACTGCAGAAGATCTGTTATGGGCGAGATTAGATGAGCTGGAGAGACAAGAAGAAGAGCTTGATGAGGCTGCGTAAGTCTTATGAACCTTTAAACTGTACTGTGAAAAGAGATTAGCTGTAGTGATTAGGCATTAGGTACATGTACCGTTATTAGATTATGCCCTGTTGGCAAGTTGACCATGAGATGGCGCTGTGCAATGAACAGTAGACCTATGCTAGGGCAGAAAGTTCAGCAGTTCAATATCGCTTTAAAGCAATAGACCTGTAATTGTAAAATTGCGGTTCAAGGGTTTTGGGTGCAAAATATCCATTCAATATTTTTTTAATATTGCCTTCAGAGGTTTAGATGGCAATACATCAACCTAAATTCGCAAAAAAACAGAAAAATATGCCCAAATGTTCAATGTTGAAATGGCCGACTGAACGGTTCAGTCGCTTGCCGTTTGGTGAACAATTTAAAAATTCAAACAGCGCCATCTATCAGGAGTAACTGTACTGCGCATGTGCTAATGTCTGTCGCCTGCTTGCAATTGCGAGAGTTGAGAATCGATTACGAGTTGCAATATACATTGGGTTCATGCATAATAGCTCTCAATACACTACTACTATTTGTACTAGCAAAGTGACTGCGGGAGCTGCAAGTGATCAACTGTGTTGTGTTGGCCTGAGCTGTATGGACGGATTGCCCGCGCATGGGCTGTCTGCATTCACCACCACAGTTCTGTGTTAAAGTTTATGAGTTAACGCCCTTCTGGCTCCGAACAGACAATATAATAGATGATACATTTTTAGCAGAGAATGTTGCTGAATAGTGAATCACACATGTTCGACTTATCTTGCTATATCCTTACTTTTCATGACTATTTCTCCCCAGAATGACTGATGAAGATGAAGAAGAAGAAGATGAAGATGACGAAGAAGATGAAGATGAAGGAGAAGAAGAAGGCATCCATCAATCAACCATACCTCATGATGCACACAAACATGTCCACTGGGTAGACCAGGACCAAAGTCTAGCCCTAGATCTTGATCAAGAGGATGATGATGAGGAAGAGGAAGATGAGATGAAGGAGGAAAAGTCGATGTCTGTCATTCGTTTTTCTCACACAAAAGTAACCAAGGAGGTATGATGGTATACTTTTCATAATGCATATTACAGCTGTAGTTGGACAAAAAATGTAATGTTTCTTACATGAGAATTAAGAGTCATTCCACATTATTACTGTAAAACCTTTTTTTGTGGCCTGACACCAATGTAATGTAAACTATATTAGGGCATTTCTTCTTTTTTAGGCAAGAAACTTTTGGAAAACTTTAATACATGTATTATGATTCAATTGTTTGGCAGCATGAAACTATCACAAATCTGGACCATGTGTGAAATTCGCACAGTTGAATGCACATGAGAGTTTTCATATTTTACATTTTTAAGAAATAGATATTGAATTAGACTGCAGACTTGTGCCTTTGGAAATGAGAGATATCCCCCCCCCCCCATGTATTTTTTTTTTAAATGTACGTTGTATGACCAAGAGATATGCTCTCTGTTCCTTGCCATTTTCAGGAACACCCCTCTGAAGAACAAGACAAAGACGTATCCCCAAGGTCACCTGCAGACATTTATGAACTATATCAGACCAGGAGCAGGGATGTTGACACAAGCAATGCAGGAGTGGAGGGACAGCCCAAGTCTATATTGAAGCATTCAGACGTCCATCAACCAGTCTACAGCCCAGTCATAAGACAAGCAGAGGAAAAGAGACAACCTTTACCAGCTCCAGTTTCTGTGAGTTTTCTTTTGAAATATTCCTCTCTGGATCTTCTCTGTCATTTCTACTAAACATGTATGGAAAATTATTCTTCTGTATACTTTTCAACATCTAAGTATACTATAACAGTACCTAATATTCAAGTTTTCAAGCATGTGGCAGCTGTAGCACTTTGCCTGAAATGTATTTTATGATAAATTTCTTTCTCTGAAAATCTTTTCCCTCCTGGAATGTGGGAATTTCTAGCACCTTGCGTTTGACTATTTTAGAACCCTCCTCTATGCACATTAGATCAGGAGATTCATAAAGAACCTGGTGTGAGCAAACTGCAATGCATCAGGAATTATCTAAAAGTTGCATTGTCATTCCTTAATAGTCTTATTTTATCTTTGATTTTTCAAAATTATCTGAAATTAAGACTTCCGAGTGCAAGAAAGAAATTGTGTAGAAATACATGTATTGGTAGGATGATAATTATTCTCCACAGTCTTATGTTATACATTGCCCTTCTAGTCCTTTCTCAGAGTCTTCTCAGATTGTGATTTAAAAAACGTCATTGTTTCTGTATCTCATTTACAGGCTTTCACAGGGAGCATTGTTGAGCACAGCAACTCTTCTCAACCCCTCATCCCACAACCAACAGATCAAGGTCAGGGGTCAAAGAGAGTGTCAAAGTTCAAAGCAGCAAGACAGGGCAGGAGGTGACACAAGGTTGCTTAGGATGGATTAAGAATTGTGCCTCAAAGGGTAATAAAACCGAGCTTTTGTACCAGGATGTGGACAAAATTGACAGAGTCAAAGTTCATATGTCAGAGTTCAAAGCATCAGGACAGTACAGGAGGTGGCGGGTACTCTGATTGTCTGCCTTTCAAGATGAACAATCAATTGTGCCAAAAGAGAGATGAAACAAGAGCCTGTTAAAACAGTATTTCAACAAAAGGATGAAGGGATTTAACAATAATCCTGTTAAGCATAATGGATGATAAACATTGATAAACATCAACACTATCACTTCACTTCATATTTGGTCTGATCCAAGCTCCATTCGTACTGTAATCGACTCCTGGCTCGGTGAAGTCATCATTTGCATTTGAATCTTAGACTTTAATTTTAGATTTAATTAGTGCAGTATTGGACAGAATACTTTGACATGCCCTAAAACAAACCCCACTTGATCATGCAAACATATTCATATGTTACAAGCAGATTTTAAAGCTTTGTCATAATATAATACGGGATGAAATAGTATCTTAGAGCATGCAAAGTGAATCTTTATGCATTTTCTGTGATACAATGCAAAGAGAATGTCTTGAGCAGGATGTTCTAGCAATATGAAACACAGTTTGTTGTAAAAACATTAGAAAAATGAATTCACTTGATTGGACATAAATTATGGTTGATAATGATAGGGATTCATACTTTGGGGCAGTGTTATATTCATTTATGTCATCCAGAAATTAAAAAGTTCTTGTCACGACCATCGACTACTGTTAATGATACCAAAAAGAACCATTTAGATGTTGTTCATATAAAGAGAGGTTCATTTGTAGATGAATTAAATGAATTAAAGGCATATGCTTAAAAACATCCTTTTGCAGAGTACAGGGAATTCATGCGATTATGGAAAAGAGAAATCTGTGGGAACCCTGTACAGTTTAAGAGGACCAAAGGGAGATATAATTGACAGCAGGGTAATCGTGATGAATACATTTATTTTTGTCATGCTGTTTATCTTTTTTCCCAATACTATTTGTATTAAAATGATACAAGAATCATCAAATTTATAGTGTATGCATTGATAAATCATCGTTGTGTTTTTTATAAGTAGTATTTTTTAGATTCTTAGTTGTAATTTAAAGCAAAGAAAGTGATGTCAAGTAAGGTACTAAAAACATGGAAGGATCAAAATGTTTTTTTCAAGTTTATTTTAAGCAATACTGAAAGGCAGAGTTTGTTTGAGAATGGCACTTGATTGCATGACAATTCATGATTAAAACACCATTTTATTTATTTTAACTGCAATACAGTATGTACAAACAAAAATCATTTGATTCTTGCATTAAAATGTACTTTAAAACTTAATGTAAAACAAAGCCGACTTTGGTAAGAAAGAAAGTAGAAACAGATTTTATTAATATAAAAGATCATTAGATTTTATTTCTTTATTATAAGACTCCTCTTATGAAAGGATAACAGAATACACAACACATATTTCATATTTGCTACTTAAAGTAACTCAGACAGATCTCCTAGTTTGTATTCTAATGACAAAGAAGTGAATTATTTGTTGTCCATACAATGATTCATTGGCATGCAGATTATATATGAAATCACACTTTGGCTTTATTTCAATTGAAAAGGAAAACTACTAATAATGAATTTCCACAAGGCACTACATGCTGTGCAAATAGGCATCCTCCCTTATTGCTAACGCAGAATAATCAATCCTAAATCTTTTAAAAATCGAAAAATGTTGGTGCAAGTTCACACAATAAATGTTATAACATTAGACAAAAAATGTGGTCAATTGACCCTGAAATGAGTACCAAGCTAAGTAATATTCATGATCCTGAACTTGGGTAAATCTCACTGATCCAGAAAGCTTTTCAAGGTTCATGATTTGTCCAGTACTTATGAACATGAGTGCACTGGCGATGGTTGTCCAACATAGAAATACTGAGAATGGTTTAACATGGTAATATTGACAAAGGTTGTCCAATATGGAAAAAATACTGTCCTGAAATCATCTTTCTCTACCCACAATCTCAATATGGGAAACTAAAGAACACAACTATATTCATTTGAGTGGCAGTGAGTCTGTCAAACTTAATCCATAATATATAGTTTTCACTATTCAACATTTCTCATAATAATGATTTTTTTCGGTTTACCTTCAGAGTAACAAACCCGTATACCTTAGCAAGTAAATAATGCCCATACTTTCTTTCTCCATTGCTTCTTTCATTAGTAAAGTCAACATCAGAAATTACACGATTTGCTCTTTGATAAATTGGACAACATAATTTTCAGAGTTGGAGCATATACATAACTAGGATGCTTCACACGTTCTTTCCATCAAAAAGGTTATTACACAAACGTCACAGGTATACACAATTAAGCATTAGACATTCCTGAGTATGCTCAATAATAAGAAAGTAGACATAATGCTTCAGAATATTCCATTAAAGACAGTAAGTTCCTTTTGCAGACTTGTGAATACTCCATAAAACTTGGCGAGTATTTAAAATGTATCCTTCAGATATTCTGTGTGAAATTTTACAGTCAATGGTTTTAGCGCTGTTTTCATATTGTAGCTAATCTCAAATCAACAGATATAATGGTCTATTTATTTTGAATTACTGATAAATATTTTTCGAGTCTAGAAAATAAATATCTGGAATTAAACATTCAAAAATGTATCCGTTGAAAAACAGCTTCCAATGTTTTCTTCATATGGAGGATGATTCCTAACAATAGACCTCTTCAATATATCAGTGGAACAGGTTTTTAGATCTGAAGAAGGGACAAACCATCTTTAAATTTAGCAATTTAAATGCTTTATGAATGAGCTGTAGGTCATGCCTTTGTTTAGCTGCAAGTATTACTATTGCTGTGTCGCCAAACATACATGTATCACAATTAAGATTTAATGATGTAAGGTTTCAGCGCTCCTATCAATACAAACACGGTTGCATCAAAAAGTATATCATCTCAACTAATACATGTACACATTTTGAATTTTTATTGAAAAGATAATGCATCTTTGTCCAATTTTATCTTGACTCGTATCACTAGAGCAATTGAAACACTCAAATTACTAAGAATAATAATAGTACAGGTGTGTCATTTTTATCATTTTTATGGAATTTAAAACTAAAAAGATTGACTATATATATTCACTTTCTTTTCTTGGCATAAGAAATTCAAGCTTTGTTTTCCGAATTCCCATGTCTTGAATTCATCTGTTGCAGGGAAAACCTGTAATGGCCTGTCAGCTGGAAACAAAATATGAGAGACATTTACCTTATGTCTAGTCTAATTGGATAAGTAGAATGTGGACCATCAAGTACAGTGCACAAGTTTTAAAAACATACAAAAAAGGTTAGTTTGCCTTCTTGCTTGCTCTACTCTACATCAAGTCAAGAGTAAACAAAACATTTATCATTAAAAAATAGAAAACCACATAAGAAGTTTAGAAAGTGGCAATCTGAATTCAGACCCTTGGGGAAATCACCAAAAAATCAGAAAAAAAAAATAATGAAGCCTGCAAACTGCTTGGTTTGGGGCCATTTCAAAGTAATAATTCACTATGCAATCTCCTTATAAAGTTGTGTGCAGTAGTCGTCCCATTCGGCCTGATAGAAGTTCCCTGCCACAGGGTTGCCTAGGTTATACTTGGCAACAAACTCCCTTGTCTTGGTTGCGCCCCGATCTTTGGTGGTTCTTTGTAGCACTGGATCCTGCAGCTGGAGCTCACCTGATTGCTTGTACACTAGCAACACATAGCGATGTAAACCTGCATACAAAGAGAGCAGGTGCTTAAACGACATCGTATTATTTGATATATTAATATTTTTAAATGTCCACAATATGGCAGCCTCCTATGTTGGCCCGTAAACCTGGTGCATGTTGAGTCTTAGTTGATCACTTAGAATGGGAAATGGCTTGGGGAGGGGGTTGGGGTCACTCTTTTACATAATGAACATGTCCTGCACAGAGTATAATCTTGATTTCCTGGATTTCATGGAGATGTGAAAACCCTATGCTCCACTTTCTAGGAAGTTTTACGTAAACTAAAATATGAGAAACCTCATAATTTGTGCATGTGTATAACCTATTACAGGCTATGTTTAAACAGTGAGGTGTCTGAACATTGGAAAATCAGAAAAAATGAAAACATATAGATCCTGACCAGGGGCCCTAAGGCTGTCCTATTAGAGGAACATGGTAATGAGGGTTAATGCTTTAATTGGGTACTAGCACATCAACTTGGTTTTGAACTGAGGATCTCTCAGGTATGGGAACACTGCTCTAACACTTACCTCACTTACATCACTACTAAAATAAATGACATAACAATTACTTGATGCTTGTAGCAAGGGGAAATGCTCTGTACCATCTCTTTGGAACCCCCGTGATATCATACCTGTGTCTTTGGGAGGTCCTGAGCCAATGTATGGAGCATACACCAGACCCTTGCTGACATCTGTTCCAGGGACGTTGACCATAACCCAATGCCTCCACTCCCGGAACTTGGGATTCGCACGGCTCGGAGCATCTGGATCTGTCATCACCACTGTGTAAAGAGCGCCCTCTTCAGTAGGCCATGTCATTGTTGGTGCATCCTTCACCTAATGAACAAAAAAAATATAGCAGCATACAATATTTATTCCTTTAATGAATTCTATATTTGTTTTATCACAAAATTTCCCTGTAAATCATCAGCATGTCCATATACTGATCATTCCCTCACATTTTGGGATTAAATGCTGAATTCTCTTTATGGCCCTATTCCAAAAATGCGGTCTCTAACTGCATTGTCACCTGCATGTTTTTGTAAGGTATAATTATTTTATTGAATTAAATACTATGATATGATTATATATGTATTCTAACTTTTGTTAATAATATATATATATATGTACTTAGTTTGTATATTACTTTCTATTATGTTGAAAAATGCAGAAATAAAATTTAAAAAAAACAAAAAACATTCCAATTATTGGCAGTTTTGGATCTTCTGACAGAAACTCAAAATTTGTTGCCTGTCTCGTGGTATAGACAAAACCAGTTTTAGTTAAATTCAAAGAAAACATTTTGCTCTAGAAAGATCTAATAGACCTCAAGAAAATTAATGAAGAGCTCTGGCAAAAAACAACAACAATGAAATACATTAAAACAAAAGACACTGAAGAAATCTCACTATGACTTTGGCAAATTGAAAAAGAGCTCCATAGTATTAAACAAAACATTCAACATTAGTGAAGTTTAGGCAGAAAAGAAGATTCCTCAATAAAACATAGCAGACTTGTTCTAAAATAAAACATCGACTCTTTACTTACAACCGTAGGAGTGAGAACATTTCCTAGATTAGCCTCCACCCCTGACGCCCATGTGACTGTTGCTATGGCAGCAGGTTCCTGATCAACGACATCTGGTACAACTCCATGCTCACTGAACTTACTGGCCATGGTCTACCAGTAAAAGAATGGATAAAAGAATTTATCAATAATAACAAATGAATAATTGCAACAATTCAAAATCTGAATTCTGAATGAATATATCTTCTGGACAACATCACAGCTAGCGACATCTTCATTAAACAATTACAGATGGTAGAGGGCAGTGGAGCATCTCACAACACTTTCATATATTTTTACATACCTCAAGGTTCGTTGACAATTACCCACTGACAGATGCACTATACAACATAAATTTAGACTCTGCACAGTCACTAAATTTGCTTTATATAGATTTATCATGTCATTTATTACTGCTCATGTGATGTATTTACAGGTTGATAAATTACTGCACATTTTTTGGACAAACTCACACTAAAACTTTGTTTTTAATAGATTTACAGGCCTGCCTGACGCCTGCAGGTTTCAGGCAGGCAGATCTATCAAACTAACTAAAACTATGCACTCTTATTAATATGGTTATTTTAACATTACCTGCTATCTGAATGAGACTCTTTGAAGCAGGTAAAGTACTACACAAAGCTCTGATTCCTCTTCCCTATGTGACGTGTCAGCATTAGTAAGCTGATAATTCAAACAGTTCGTAACAAAGAAAAAGGTGTACCCGTATATTGACTTTACACACCGGACTTATGCTGAAAAGGGGGGTTGCTGAAAAGGCTTGTATAACAAAGAAAAAGGTCTACCCGTATTGACTTTACACACCGGACTTATGCTGAAAAGGGGGTGAGGGGGAGGGGGAGGGGGAGGGGGAGGGGGTGGGGGTGGGGGGGGGGTGCTGGGAACACGCATATGCATACCCTAAATAACACTGAGTGGGGGTGGGGGGGGGGGGGTGCCGGGGCACCACAACGACCACCTCGTCCGACACATCAGACCCTGACATCTCCCGGGCGCGCGCCGGGCGCGGGCGTCTAGATTAAATGGGTATAGATCTATGCACCACCATAGATCAGCGACAGTCAAAATTGCAATGGGAGAGAGCTCAACGCAGTTTATTAAAACAAAAAATTGTGTTGTATTTTTCATAGAAAATAGTGGAACCACTCACTTAAGCCTCTTGGAGAAATGACAGCAATAGTATCAGGGGTAACTCAACGTTGGTAACAAAAGGGATATATGGCCGTAGCTCGAAGCTGGATGGAGGTAACCTGCACCGTAAACAGATCATCCGGGTTCTTTTCCCACGACTGGGGATTCCCCTAGCCTAGCTAGGTGCTTCCAGGGACGAGTTACAATTCTTGCAGCGAGGATGAAAGCGAAGATTTGGGTGTAGTCGCATTTTATATTCGGTGGAATATACAAAGATGATGGGAAAAGTGACCAAATATCACTACAGATATCCTAAATATGCTACTTTTCACTACTTGCTTGCTTGATTGCTACTGTTAAATGTGGACATTAAACTTAACGTAACATAATTAGTTATACAGTGCGTCCCAGAAAAAACGAAACCGAGAAGTATCGATGTTTTATCATAACTTAATCACAACCATAATTAATGAATGATACATATTTGGAAAGCTTAGAGTCTCCTCTTTCATGAGTGATTAAAAGCAATTTGAAGGAAGGAAACCAAAAAGACATTTGGCGGGCGGTATCTGAATTTCGAAGAAAAATTCACAGTTCTAGAAAGTTGAGTTTCTGCCCTTTCATATGACATCTCAATCAGGAAAAATGAGCGAGGAATGACAAAGTTCTGTTTGTTTAAAGTAGTGCTTGCATTTCCATAATTTTATTAAACGAATTCGTTTTCACTGGCTGCCTGCCGTGTCAATAAACGAAATTAACAAAAGACTTAACTCCGTTTCATTGACAATCAGCCGTAGACGAGAGTCTTCATGCATGGCTGATTGTCAACGAAACGGAGTTAAGTCTTTTGTCAAATCTGCTTTTTGCTACGGCAGGCACCCAGTGAAAACGAATTCGTTTGTTAAAATTATGAAAATGTAAGGGCTACTTTAAACAAACAGAACTTTGTCATTCCTCGCTCATTTTTCCTGATTGAGATGTCATATGAAAGGGCAGAAACGCAACTTTCTAGAACTGTGAATTTTCTTCGAAATTCAGATACCGCCCGCCAAATGTCTTTTTGGTTTCCTTCCTTCAAATTGCTTTTAATCACTTATGCGTGAAATATGCATCATCTGAGTAGCATCAACTGAAAGAGGAGACTCTAAGCTTTCCAAATATGTATCATTTATTAATTATGGTTGTGATTAAGTTATGATAAAACATCGATACTTCTCGGTTTCGTTTTTTCTGGGACGCACTAGCCTAGGCCCCTACTTGTTTCTCTTTTAATTCAAATACATGCATCTATATGCTTTCCCTTTATACAATGTTTTACTTACATATATAAATAGTGGCATAGCGTGGATTCAGTCATTAGGGGGGGGGGGCACCAGTTTTAAGTCTATTGAGATCAGCGTTTACAACCCCCTTTTTGGATTTGAAAAGTTTCGCATCCGAGCACCGGCCCTAATCCAAAATTCATCAAAAAGGATCCTTGTCCATCCCTCGTATACACCAGGGAGGTGAGCTCCCTGTATACACGGACATATGGGTTCATGTTTTCTGGGGGGCCATGAGGGCCACTTGCCCCACTATCCGAATCTGAATTATTGCGAGCGAGAGAAGCGAAAAAAACTGCACTTTTATCATATGCATAATTGTTGTTTAGTAATCAACATAGGCCTAAAAGAAAAAGATGTTGTATTGCCCTTTGCGACCGACCAAGAAATCTTGAAATCTACGGTCGGCTTTTAAAAAATGTTTGTTTTTAAACCTTTTTCTAAAGAAAAGAAAAAATCAGCCCAAAGAGGGAGTAACAAATATTTTTGTAAAAAGAGTTCCGGCGACCGACCGACCCATGTTTTGGCACCTAAAGGGCAATACAACATCTTTTTTTATTAGGACATATCGGTTGATATTCTAGATAAAATGTAAAATTATTTTATTCGGTCATCTCATTGCCAGGAATCATCTTGAGTTATCACTTTTGTGAGAAGTGAAGCGAACGAGGACAAAAACAACACTGCATATTATACCTTTCATATCTATATACAAAAATACAATAAAGAAGGTGAAAATCAAGTGCCAGGCTGCCCGACTCATGACGATATTCGGGCATCTCGCTGCCCGAATATCATCTCATATGACATAATGTTCAGTGGACCTCGCTGCCTGAAACTATCCCGCTTATAATTTTTGCGAGCGTGCGAAGCAAGCGAGAGAAAAAAAACATACACTTGATTATAATTATCTTCATCAAAATACCCAGCGAGATTTTTATTTGATTATATTTGGTCATCTTGCAGTTTCTGAAGACTGAAGTTGACGTTATTCCAAATTATATTTTGGGTATAACTGAAATACTCTCGCGGCACCCCGGTTGAAAACACGCTATAATAGCTGGTCGAAATTTAAGGCGGCAGATTTACTATATATAAGCCGGTAGTCAGGCGCGGATCCAGGATTTCTTAGGGGAGGGGGCCCAACTTTCTTCATTTTTTTTTGCTCCCGAAATTTTGAAAATCGCGCCGACCGAAAAGTCGCTCAGTGGGGGGGGGGGGGGGGGGGGGGGGGGGGGGGGGGGGGGGGGGGGGGGGGTAGTGAGCACATTTTTTTTTTTTTGGTCCTCGAAATTTTTTCAATTTGCACCCCCCCCCTTGAGCGCCAGGGGGGGGGGGCCCAACCCCCCAAAAAGGTAAAAATCACGTGATTTTACATGATTTTTTTCTCAAGGGGGGGGGGGCCCGGGCCCCCCGGGCCCCCCCCCCCCCTGGATCCGCCACTGGCCGGTAGGGAATATATGCTTTGCGTCTTTAGAATGGATACAATTTGTATTTTAAAGTGAAACGGACACATACTCTCTCTTTTTTTTTTGTATCCGTATGTCTTCTATCTTTCACTACTCTATTTCTTCTCTGCTGTACGCTACATCTAAGACGCAGATCGGATCATCCCAAAGCATTTTTTTTTTTCGAAATTCGTTTCGAAATTCGTTAATGCATCTCTTACAACATTATTACATTATTTTAAGACTTATCATATTGTCCCAACGTTACTGATTCACATGTTATGCGTACAATCTTTGATGAGCAATCTATCTCCTTATATTATCTCACATACTTTTTTCTTTCCTTCGTCTCTCCATTCTTTTTTTGCCTTTTGATTTGAGGGCGGGGGGGGGGGCGTGACCCCCTGTATTACGCCACTGTATTCAAACTTTATAAAGACACTTTAAACAAAAGCTTGTCCAAGGCTTGCCCGACATAGGAAAAACGTATGAAGACTGGATTCCATGAATTTTAGTTCATGCACCAATAACATGAATATGCAGGATATATATTCCTATTCTCTCACTCTTTTATGCTCTGCCTCCCCTCTGCTCCCCCCCCCCCCGCCTTTTCTCTCTCTTTTTTCCCCGGCTCTCCCGCTCTCTGCCTTTATTAAAATAGGATGTGTATGAATATTCGACCTTTGTTTCTCATTCTCAATTCTATAGACTCATTCATAAATAATAACATTCATTTAATTATCTGCAGTTCTGTCATCAAAAAAGCAGTTTTGTTGAATTTTCTACTTTCAAAATCATTCCACATACTTCCATCTAAATAGGGGGTGGTAGCTTTATTAATCTTTCTTGATACACCAGACTCACAAACACCCAATAAAGAAAACAAGTAAAATACCAAGTTTAGAAAATTTGGAATTTTTTTAATTGGATGAGTACAATATTGGGCAAAAATATGTTTGCACACATCTGTACATATCAATGCATTACATAATGGAAAAAAATGTCTAAATCTATTTCTACTCTCTACATCTATAAAATTCAAAAGAAAATTTGTCTATGGAAAGGAAATATCTATACATTTTGTGAATTCCATGTTACCGTCAGTCACAAGCACAGATATTAATATATTTCTAAATAATAGGTTAATTGTCCAGCAAGAACTGGTATATCTTCTTCATCACCCTGATATATATCATAAATACATGTACATGTATACCCCCATATAATAATAATAAACATACAAGACATGGCAGTAAGTATTATCTTATCTTAGCAAGTCTAAGGCATTTTAGTCCCATACATTACTTATGAGTTATGACTTATCAAAGATTTTAGAGCAAATAATGGTTAATGTTGGTGACCTTACTACAAGTTTAAATCACACTGAATATCAAGTAAAAACATTAATTTTGGTAGCCGTTGGGGCACAGTAAAAATATACCATGGACTTGCTCAAGAAAAAATTGTTTGTTTATATGACCCTTTTAAAAAATATCAATAAGCACATTAATTGTGGTTACAAATAACAAAGCAATACATCTTCGAAATTCTTCCATGAATAGTTCTGCACACATTTAGGCACTTAGGCAGTAATTATACAATACATGACCACTGCAAAATGTATTGATTAAGGGATTCCTCAACAGTAAAACATCAATCAAAGAGTAACACAAGTAATGGATAACATATAAATACTGATAAACAGGGTGGATAGGGTCAGCATCGTCTTTGAATCTTTTCCTCAGGGATTAACATGCTCTTCCACCCTCCCCCCACTCACCCTGTTGTTAATTCAACCCAGTTTATGATACCCAATTATTTGTATGGATTGAGGCAGAAAATTCTTCTTGTTAATGAAAAAGCCCCCTCACCAGTAACTGTTCTGTTTTTAGAAGTATAATCAATCTAACATACATGGTATAGTGCCCTTTAGAAATTCAAAATATGACAAATAATTTTATTTAAAAAAAACATGCAAGGTACCACATGTGAAGACTGAAGAAGCTCAAATAATCTTCATTTGCAAATGCAAATAAATCTCATTTGCATATAGATTCAAATATTTTCAAGAATGTTTTGTATGCTTCCAAAATATAGATCAGAAATGAATTCTTCTGGTACCGGTACTTAACCTTTTTCAAATATTTCTACAAATTGTTCATTTTAGAGCTAAGAATATGAAGATGTGCAAGAAAGAATTTACATTATTACTCACTCAAGGCATAAATACACTAATGGCAAGTCAATAAAACATGTTAAAAAATAAACAAAAAAATGCATAACATATCAAGGAAGAAAACAAATAAGTACAGCTTGTTTGTTAAATTAGTACTAGTAAGTACACTATAATGACAGGGACAAAAATGAATGAACTCTTTACCTTTTATAAAATATGGTGTTTAAAAAAAATTTAGCCACATGGTTATTGGCAATGGTATAGAAGTCACTTGAAATTACACCGCTTTTGATGACTACTTGTATTGTGGTGAGAATAGAATTCATACAGAAAGGCTAACTTCTTTTCTTTTCACGGTTAAATTATTTATTCTGTATAATAAAACTTTCAAACTAACAAACTCACTCCAAACTGACATGACAAAGTCTTGGCCATTTTGGGTAACATAATTCGTTGTTTGATTTCTTGTCAGTCTTGTGTTGGTCTAATATGGATGAGACTGGGGTTCTAAAAATATAAACAGCAGCAATTTAATTCTGCTGCCCTGCCGAGAATGACATAGTTTACTATTTAGCAATAAATATACAGAAAAGATTGTGAAAGGGACCAAGTCTTGAGAGCAGGAATTTAACACAGTTTACAACATGACACGTTTACAGCAGTTAATGATATGGATAGCTTTCAAAAGACATCAGCACTCACAGACCCCAGCATAAAGTCGTTGAAATCCTAAATATGTACAAGCTATACAGAAATAGAATAGCCGACATAGTTACTCCGCTTTTAAGAGTGTCTGAGAAATTGATGTAGTACATATTTAATGAAAGCATAGCACAACTATGAAATTGAAATCAAGCTTGGTTTTATACATACTATGTGGTGCATAATGCAGTTGTAAATATCTACAGTGATATAATTCTTTCAAATGGTTGAATATGTCCACATACAAGCACTATATCCCCCAATAATTTTATGAACATGCTGCCATTGAATGAGTGATGTAGCTATAATATGAAGGTTATCAGAGAGCATGACATTTTCAAGCTTCAAGTAAGTAGATTCTTTTACACCACTAAAAGCAGTATTTCAATCTTCCTTTCTTCCAAATTTGCCCCACATTATTTTTCTTGTAAGATACCACTTTACCTCCTATATTGGGAGTGGTGAGATGAGTTCAGTCCTCGTGTCATATATACTTGCACAAAGGTCACTATCAACATGGTGTAGCTCATACATGTATGTGGTACAAGAAGAGTCACAATGGTATTAAGGCTTGCTCAGATATGACGCGACAAAACCGCGGCATTGACGTCAAGTGTAATACGCTTCACATTTTTGTATCTTATGACACACAGAGCTCAGTGAATATGCGCAAGTTTTTGTTGCGTGCAGTTACCATTCATTTACACGTAAGAAAAAAAAAGCATGTCTTTTTTGGGGCGGTTTACCGCGCCACATCTCAACAAGCCTTTCTTAGCACAGGGAAAATATACTAAAATAGTTTTTAAATTAAATCTGGACATTAATCTGCCTTTCCTCTTTGCTTATATTCCTCTACGAGTATTCGTTTTAATGTGTCTGTGAGGAAAGATTTGAGCTTCAATCTCAACCTCTCCCTCAGCTCACCGTCTTCATTTAACCTTCTGGTCATCATCATGAAATCATCTTCAGGGTAGTCTTCAACGATATCCTTGAACTGTTCTCTCAGCTCTTCTAGTTGCTTCTCCTCCAGGCCTCTCAAGACGTCCGCAACCACGTCATGCTTACCCTTATACCGCCATCTTGCATATGCACCACCAAGGGCGCCCCCTATAGGTGAAAAAAGAGTAGGAATTTTACTCCAATGCACCTTAGTCTTTCAATGTAATGAGACGCATTTACATTCGCGAACAAAGGATGAACTCAAATGAATTATCATCTCTCATCAATAGGCCTATAATAGGAGATAGAATTCCTAAGTATATGTTTGGCGACTATAACTCTTGTCCACTTTCAAGCTAACCTAAATTAAGTGCTGTATGAACACTTACGAGATATGTAGATATGTTGGAAACACCAAAGTGTTTCCTTAATTCAGCTCTACACAGAGGCATGACGAACCTGCTTTTGTATAATTTTTTAGATGAGTTGGATTTTCAGGAAGATGTTAAGGAAAAACAAATGAATGGTTAAAGCACAGAACAGCTTCTGAATAGTTGTAATTGTTAGGAAATGAATCATCACTGAAGCAGCAAATGAGAATGCTGTAAGAATATTAAGGGTCAGATGAAGAACTCGAAGACGGTCTCCTGCAGAAGCTACAGTCAGTAAGTCCATGGTTATATCTCTCTGGTAGCATTAATACATTACATCTAAATCATCCTGAAAAAGAGTCAGTTATTGCAGATGAGAATGTGGGAAGCCATTTTGGCAGAAGACGAGGCATTGGTTTCAAAATCAATCCGCGACCTGCATCTTCATTTGCTCATTAAAGAATCCTCGGAGACTGTCCATCGCCATCCCCCTCACGGTGGCGCTCTCCGTCACAAGCCTGCTCAGTTTATCAAAATCCTGGGCTTCCATGCCTTCAAAAGTGGCACGGAAGTGATTGTAGAGTGAATCACGCTCATCCTGGTTGAAAGTGAACAGGATCTCAGGGATAGATTTGAACTTTCCCTTTGTCATCCAGGCTCCAAAGGCACCTCCCACAGCTCCACCTGCGAGGAAGGGATAGATAGGTTTAGGGTTAGTAATGAGAACAAACACCAAGGGCCCGTATTCAATCCAATACTTAAGTACAAAATTTAAGCTTTTTACTTAGTCTTTGGCTTAGATGAAATACTTAGCTAATTTTGGTAGTCAATTCAAACTTTTGGCTGAATATTTTCCCCTATTTAAGACAGCTCCCTACCAGACTTAAGCCAATTATTTGGAGGCCTCGACTGGCAAGCAAATGTTTTTCTTTTGCAGTATTATAACCTGCGCACAATTATATCAGCGCGCATTTATTGCAAGTTTGCAACGCATTAATTGTGCATTAGTTTTGATTGACCGTGTGATGTCACAATGCTTATCAGTTAGTATTTTACTTAGATTTTGTCTTACATAAAGTATAAGCCTAAAATGCGATTTGAATACTTAGTAAAATTCTTACTTATGCTAAGTATTGAATTGAATACCGGCCAAGGAAAGGGAAACAACAAACCGAACAAACCATGCATGAAATCAAAGGTTAAGTAGGCAGGGTGTGAGGCACATTTAAAAACAAAGAGAATATCAAAACACTGTCATAAACTCATAATTAGGAAAAAAATATAGGGCAAGCATTTCATTATCATGGACAGGACAAAGTATAGCAGTAACTTTGTTAGAATGAAACTATATCAAACCACAAAAAGAAAGAAAATGAAAGTCAACCCATATATTTCAAAAAAGAACTCAAACAAAATCACAGATGTGGGGTGGATAAAGCACCTGCAAATAATAAAAAGGGCATATAAATGATACATTTAACATAGCAAAATAATATATGTAACCACTGAAAACACAATCTCATAACATTTCTGCATACTAATCTAAAGAAAATGGGGGAAAAGCATATCAATTAATACAAAGACTGGAACTGTTCCATTCCATTGTACGACACTTGCTCACGCCGCAATTGCTCCGCAGTACAATCCTACAATGACTGAATTTGTAACATTAATATTTGACCCAACACTATACCTATTCCTAACCCCAACCATAAACCTCACCTAAAAGGCTTTATAGAAACCACTTGCAAGTTTGCAACCCTAACCCCAACCCTTTAGTTTTTATGAAATAAAGCCCTGAGAAATTGTTGCTGTAGCAAACGATCAAGTCCCTGTTTCAGTCACAAGTACATGTACATAAAAAAGGAACAATGAGCAGCAAGGATTCAAAGACAAAAACAGCAAATTGGTTTGCATTCACATTTAATCGACATGTACGGTATGTTATCTAATTCATGCATGATCATGAAATAGACTTAGTTTGACACAATTGAAAAAGTTTAAGTACTATCTCTTTTTTTTTAGTATATAAAAATATAAAATGTAACTTTGATTAAAGAGGGAGATCTTCATCATTCTAAACACCCCCCCCCCCCCTAAAAAGAACCCTTCAAGTTTTATCAGACTTCTGTTTATGATTTTCATTTTGCTAGTAGCTGAGTGTCTGAAAAATAAAAACAATTTAAAATGGTAAATCAATGAAATGATAAAATATAAAAAGTCACTCCTATATTTTCCTCTGCTTGCAACTATTCTTGTCAATACTATCCTCATTTTCTACTTTTTTCCTCTCCAATACCCTACTTAGATGCACCAAATGAACATGTAAAACACTTTGAATACTCATAATTGCATTAATAACCTTTCAATAATAGTCATAATAATATAAGAGATTCGTACAGCGCTAAATCCACTTAAAAAGCAAAAGCTCAAGGCGCACTTTTGAAGAAAAAAAGAGACCACATAAATTAAAAGTACTGCGTTATAAACAAAGGAACAGGAGCAACATAGAACATACAAAAATGAAAGAAGAATTAATTATATGCTGATTTAAACACATACATTCTTTTAATCTACGAGTAAGAAGTGTTGGTCATAAATCTGAATTCCACTTTGGATGATACCATAGACAAACAATATATTTTGTTTGTAGCATGAAACACCGTGAATACCCAAATGGAATCTAATTCCCTAGTAAAACCCAAGGTACTTTGACTTTAAGCCCCTTTTCTCTTGGATCTTGGATTGCTGTCCTCCAAATTTTCTGCAAGGGAATTTACGTTGTGGGCAAAGTTAAGGGTGATCATTAATTTTAGAGCAAATATAAAGTGGGGTAGCTAAAGCTGATTTTAAGAGCCTCTTCCCTATACTGTGTAGATGAAGAAAAGTGTATAAACCTACCGACGGCTAGTCCCATAGGCCCTCCACACATTCCTCCAATCACAGCACCGGCTCCTGCAATAGCTCCTCCTTTCAATGTCTCCTTCACTGTGACCTATTCAAAAGAATCATTAAACATTGGTGACAGGGCTATATATTTGAATATACTGGAGGAATAAGACCAAGCACCTTAAAATAATACTACCGTACATTTACTTTGCACGCCCAATTTATTTGTTTGTAACTATTTCTTTTGACAAAAGAAATGGTTACAAAACATTTGTTGTTGTTCGATTTTATTTTAACAGAGAATGCACAATCTATTCTGAATCTGAAAGTCACTATACATGAACTTTATTAATGAACAGGTGTATAATTCCAGAATGAAGACTGAAAGAGAGAAATCAATTAAGTGGGAAATGAAAATAATGGCAAATGGACAGATTAAGAATTGAGAGAAATAGCAAAATCAAGAAAAATACAAACTGTTTGGTGGCTGTTTTTATCAATGTGTCTACGGTAGTAAAATTTGAGAGAACAAAGCCTACATGTGCACAAAAAAGCACCATCTCTTGGTACATGTTATCAGCATGTAATGTACGAATGACAACATCAAATTTGAATGAAAATGTTTTGTTTTTCTTTTAATCGAGTCAAAGAGAGAAATATATTCCCACATACATGATGATCCTGCATTGCCCAAAGCCATCAAAGCTCTAGGGTAAATGAAGGATGTAATATAATCAATTCATACAGGAGAGCAACCGCTTTCTGATACACATATTCAACTATGAACACTACACACTATCAATATTGATATCAAAGACAATGGATGTTGATTTAGACTGCCCTACTATTCCAGGCTAACAGGTCACAGCTGGTAGAGCATTGTTCACATTCATTTACTCTCAAGTTTAAATGACCTTATCTGCTAAACTGTTGATAAGAATCTTATCGATAATTGTGAATACCGGTAAGGTACAATTAAAAAAAAAAGGCTAAATATTTTGACCTCATGATAAATCAAAGAATTTATGGTCTTTAGTACCATTTTAAAATCATTTTTTAATATTAAAAATCAATGCTCTAGGGAAATGTAATATGGACCACTTCCAGAGTTCTGATTGTCTAAATTGAATATTTCATGCACATGGCTGATATTCACTTTAGTATCTGAGGCCTCAGTCATGAATTGATTCATGTTAGCTCATACTATCCTTGTCTTGCCATCAGTACACATTAAAAAACTGCAGGATATATCCACAATGTAAAATGTATTTGTTTGTTTGTGATTCAGACTGGAATCATAATGATGAGGTCCTGTTGAGAGGAAGAAGAGGAAGAAGAAGAAGAAGAAAATACATTACTGTTTTCATCAATATTCATTGGTTATTCACTAAATCAATTTACCTTCATATTTTCTTCTTCTGCAAGAATTGCCAGTAGTCTGACAAGTTCTTCTGCTGAAATAGGCATCTTGTTTTCCTAAGGGATAAACCACTAGATGAGTTGCAACAGACTCCTTGAAACCTAAAGACCTGAATGAAGATATGATAACAAGATAAAACAAGAAAAGCTTATAAAATGTCAAACTACATCTTTTTTTAATGAGGTCTACAGGATGTTTGTTACATAGCCTTTACTTTGTTTACTCTCCATCTGTTTAATTTCCATCTTAAAACACCCTGTGAAATTATTTCAAATCGGTGAAAATTATTTTTTCTGACACTCCCAACATAGTCACAAGAAATGAAACTTTGGTACATTTTATTTGAATATATCTGATCACATAAAATTGTCAAGCTTCTACAGTGTATGACAGCCCAGATTACTTTGCAAATAAAAACATCTTGATCCATCGATACCACATTGCAAGACAGAAAGCATACGACTTATACAAAATAATCTGTCTGCCTGGGGGATTTTAAAAAAGAAGTTGTCTTTTGACGCTCTCCTCCAAGACATGTAGGAGATGTAGGAAAATTTAGGCAAACACAGCTCCAGCAGAACATATCCCAATATGAAATTGGAATTTCAAAGAAGGTATAAAGGTAAAGCATAGGAGTTATAGGATATTGATCTGACTCAAATTTTGAAAGGCATTGCACTTGACTTGGGAGGAGTTGATTAAAGGAGGAGCTGATTAAAGGGGGACCATCAAATCAATAATATTCATCAATACTGTCTTTGAAATTTTCAAAACTAAAGATCTCAAATTGTGGATGCCTTCCTTAATCTAAAAGATATGCAACAGTGAAAGCTCTGGTCTTTGGAGCACTAAATTTATGGAGACAGTGCCAAAAATTAATTAAAACTGAGATTTTCATGTGTGCTAGATCTGTAGTAGTTTGACACACATTTGATCATGTAACTGCTCAGCCTTTGGTAGATTTATAATTGGAAAAAAAATCAGACTGTATTATATATGCAATATTTTTTCCCGTAACATGAGAGTAATTGTAATAGTTTCATACTATTATTATTAGTTAAATGTAATGTGAACTTCTTCTTCTTCTTCCTCCGTTGTTCTCGGAGATCTGCAGTTGTATTCTGCAAGCGTCAGTGTTGGTGCCTTTCGTCTCCAGCTGTTGACATTGTAGTTACAAACATTCAAGTGGGAGAGGAAAGGATAGAGGTACGGGCAATGTGAATTTTATGGAGGAAGAGTAGAATTAGAGTGTTCAGTCTATCATATAGATTTGATGGGAGCATGAGATGGTTGGGAAGAAGTATAGCTTTTGTGAATGCAAAGCCATCATTGAAGTTGAAGTATGAGAGGGTGGTTTCAGAAAAGTGTCTGCTCTGCATTTCTCCGATGAAGTCACTTCGGTGTGACGCTAGGATACTACAGGAGGCCACAAAGTGGATATTATCCTCATCTTCCTGGTGGCAAAGACGGCAAGTGGTTGAGGTTGCTTTCTTAATGGTGACAAGCCTAGTTTGGGTTAGGTATGTGTTGCATGCCAACTGTGATCTTATTATGATCGCTTGCCTCAGAAACTGTGAGCTGCTGGTCTGTGGATACAGGAGCATTGGGTCTGGTATGGGCATGTTCCTCCATAGTGACAGGGACGACTTCTTTTCTATTGCTTGTAGGATGTTGTCATTCACTACGTCCATCACTGCCCTCTTGGATTTCTTCTTCCACAATGTGTACGGAATTGGGTGTTGTATGAGGGTATGGAGATCTGGGAGTCTGTACTTCATTAGGATGGCTTGCCAGGAGTTGATGGAGAGGGTAGATTTGGTCAAGGCATGTAGAAATGTCCGATACTCAAATCTTTCATGAGGCAGGTCTAATGTTTGCCCAATCATCTGAAGCTTCTCAATATCGACTTGGTTGCTTAACGGCATAAGTCCTAAGAGGAGATATATAGCATCATCAGCTGCTGTTCTTGGGAGACCAAGGATTTTCTTGAACAGTTGGTGTTGGGCCTGGTCAAGTCTAGCTGACATCCCTTTGGTGATCTTTTCCACTGCTGATCCATATAGCATTCGCGGGATACAGTATACTTTCCAAAGGGATACACTATGCTGGGGAAGGAGTCCTCCTGTGTATGCTCCTGATCCAGTGAGTGCATAGAAGGTCCGCACTCCTTTGGAGATTATATCTTCTGCTGAATTCCTCTTTATGCTTGATTTTATGATGCCGAGGTGCGGATGTTGCAGCACAGATGGCACTGTGTCATGTCCAAGCTTCCACAACGGAGGTTGAGACATATTTTTCCCTTTGTTGTTGAAGGTAATTACACAGCTTTTGCTTGGGTTGATCTTGTATCTCCATCGTTTCGTATAGCTATCGACGACGTCAAGCATTGCCTGTAGTTCAGAAGGTGACGAGCTCAGCAGGGCTACGTCATCAGCTAGTACCACAAGGCCAGAGTATCTGCCTAGCAACTTGCATCCAAGATCCTTGTTGCGGAGGATTTTCATCAGTTCGTCAATGAAGGTAATATAGAGAAGGGGTGACAGTACACCACCTTGTCTTACTCCCTGTAGAATTGGGAAGGGGTCACTTACAGTTCCATCCCAAAGGACTTGGCTTTGCATGTTGTTGTAGAGGGATCTGACCATGTTGAGGTGTTGAGGATGAATACTTGTCGATGTTAGCTTCTGGAACAGACCAGCGTGCCAAACCTTATCAAAAGCTTTCTCTGCATCCAGTAGGGCTACAAAGGTGGGTTGTTTGTTGGCACAGTTGATCTCTATGATTAGTTCTACGCAGCTGGATGTGAGAAGACACGAATGGTGCTTCCTGAAGCCAAACTGAAGTTCATCCGGGATGTTGTTTTGCAGCAGCGATCTCTCAAGGTGAGGTTTAAGGACCATTTCCATTAGCTTGCAAAGGGTTGAAGTTAGAGTTATTCCTCTGTAGTTCTTTGGTTCCTGAGTGCTCTTGCCTTTACCCTTGTGAATTGGTATTACAAGTCCCTTCTGCAGGCTCAACGGAGTGTGTGCTTTGGTCAGGAGAACGTTGAAGATAAGAAGAATAAGCCTCTTTGCCATTTCACCAAGGTTTTGGATATGTTCTGTTGTGATGTCATCTGGCCCACTTGCTTTACCTTTCTTAAGGCCTCTAATTGCTTCATCCATTTCCTGGGATGTAATAAGCATTGTGGGAGCTGAGGACATTAGGAGTGTGTGATATTGTTGTGACATCTGGGCACTAGGTTGGTCTAACTTGGGTTCTTGTGATGTTAGGGCAAGATCTTCAAAGTAGTGTTTCCATCCTTCTGACATCGCATTCCCTTGAAAAGTCTGTCCTTTGTAATGTATCATATCTGTTTGTAGTTTCTTGCTTCTCTCAGGTCGTTGTTTCTTAATCAGGTGATGGAACAGTTTGGTGTTTGCTGAAGATGCAGATTCAATGCAGGAGAGGAGGTTCCTGTGTTCTTGAGCTCTGGATTGGCGAAGTTTCCTTCTGAATTCCTTCTTGTGTTTGTAGTAATCTGCATGTGTTGAGTTGTTCTTTGGCTTTCCTGCCCTTTTCCAGCGTTTCCATCCCTGGAGTGCATTCTGATATGCTTCTGCAACCTGCTTCGTCCATTCAGGTTTTCCTCTTTTCTTTCTTGATGGGATGCTGTTGGGAAGTTCTTTTGACTGTGTAAGCATTGATAGACTAAAGTCTTGCAGGAGTAGCTCTGCCTCACTTTCATTGAGCTCACAGTCCAGGGTTTGTTTGAAGAGCTCGAAAGCTTTGAGTTCTAGAGGACAGGTGTAGAGCTCTCTCACTTCTTTATTGTTTACCTGCTCCCATTTGATTTTGATGCGTGAGGATTTCTTAGCTCTGTGATTTGCCATTTCTGAGTTTTTTGGCAATGGATAGGATTGTGGCAATCTGTATTCAGTTGTGACAAGATAATGGTCTGATGTATTCAGTGGCTCTTCTTCACTTATTGTCAAATTCTCAAACTGGGATATTCCTGCAGCAGGGACCAGAAATCCATCTATATTGGATTTCTTCTTCCGATCGTCTGAACTGAATGTGTATTGTTCTCTACTGCAGACGGCTTCTGTGACACTAAGTAGACTCCAGGAGATTGTGTAATTGTTTTAAATGGGGGCACGCTACAAGAGTCCTATCTCGCACCCCGGGGCAACGTGTCTGACACGGCCGGTTGTAGCAACTACTCCGAAGATCAAGATTACATTAATCTTGATCTAATGAGACACGAACGAACGAACGAACTTCAAATTCAATACTTCAGATCTATTCAGGTCATTGTCATTAAGTTATCATTCGCATCAAAAATTTCATTCCATCACATAACGAGCCATAATAATCAATTCCTTTGATTGTAGGCAACAACGGACAGGCAGGAAAAGACATAATTGCAGATACAAAATTCAGGAAAATAAAGGTTGACAACAGAATAGACATTGCCATTAAACTTCTACTAGATCTAAGTGAATACAATTAAATGATCCCCGTTTTTAATTTTATGACTAGATCTAGCAAAAGATATTCATTCATGATCATACAATTAAGCTAGAGAAGTCAGACTCATAGGTCTAGCCATGGCCATAGGCGAGCACTCTAAATCACCTAGTAACATCTTTAAATCCCAATCACCATCATCATCACCATCATCATCAGTCTTCAGACATTGTAATGTCAGACACATCAGATCATCAAACACAGTCTGCTAAACTACACTCACTGACTCAGTTACTGAGTTAAAAAGATATGTCATGTGTATTTTGATTACCAAAACCTCCTTACCGTCTTGCTGATTAATTGTAGGTCTAGTCCCAAAACACCGGGAAGTTGCTTTCACTGACTGTCAAATTTAACAATTTTCCAAAGATCAAATAAGCCACGACATGAAATTCAGGTTTTCACCCATGCACAGTCAAAAGTGACACAGCCACGTAGCTAGATGCATGTAGTAGTACTAGTAGTGAATTAGTACAATCAGTTCAAATCAAGTTGCAAGATCGCGGCCGCGGAACTTGTTCTGCGTGCATACAGTGCGCAAGTTGAGGTGGCGAGGTCGTCCGCGATCGAGCGAGCATCGCCAGTGCAGTACGTAAGCCGTATATAGCGCCGCAGTTTGGGGGATCTAGAGCTGCTGACATCGCTTGTTTTGTTGACGTGGAGCTCTCTTCCCCCCTTCTTTCAGCTTCCGCGTTTAGTTGGAAATTACTTCCGGGTTAGGAACAACAGCTGCAAAACGTAAACAATGCACTCGTATACGTAACAGTTAGTAGACCTACTGCGAATGTATTGCTATATTCCTTTGAATCCCAAATGCTGTGGCTACAAAAGAGACTTTTAATTTGATAGTAATATTATCACCTAAAATGTTATAATTTCCCTCTAGACCTAGCCTGATCTATGTTCCCTATTTCTTTTAATGCAAAGACCTATTTCTTTTAATGCAAAGTCAAACTTGTCAAACTACGGTATGCAATGAATAATTCATGAGCTAGATTGCTAGCCTGTAGACACATGTTTCATTATTTTGTTGTCGAGCTGCTAGGTTTTCACTATATTAAACCGTAAGATGGCATATAAATAGAGGATAAACCAATTATTAATTAACTTTGAGAAGATAGAAACTGCACAGTGTCATATTCTTCAAATAGGAGACGACAAAGATATTCCTTCATTCCAAGCCTGTGAAAAAAATATGATCACCCCCATATAATAATAGGACGTTCTGTTTATAGATCTGCCGGTTGTATTCATGACGTCATGGAATCAGCTGGCTTCTGCGCGGCCAAGTGACATTTGTCAACAAACGGTATTAAACATTTTTGCCGGGAGAAGAGAGAACAACACAACGGTTTTAACGGACGTTTTTAGTGATTGAGCGACGGAATCCTGAGAAAAAACACTTATAAGCAATACAGACAAGATCGCAGAAATATATCAAGGTATGTATGAGACATTCAGCTCATATCTCATCTTTTGTTGGGTATAAATAATCTTAAATCATTTCGTTCGTCGTACCGGTCGTACAGGATTGTGATCATGTATTAACATATTACGATGATCGGGGCCAGTGTATGTGTGTGTGTGTTTATACATTGACGTCGATGTTATGTTGATGATGCGATGCTGGTCGAGTCGAACGATGCGAGGCCACAGTGCCAGGGCGGAAAGGGCGTTGAATTAGGCGCTGGCAAACCCAAGATCGAATGCTTTTAATCTAATTTTCTATCTAGTATAAATGTTATGTTTCGGAAAGGAATTTGGCACGTCGTTTGCAGTCATGTCTACACTCAATTAATGTAAAAAAAATAGTCTTTTTAGGCTGCATAGCTGTAGTCTATCTATGACTATTGATTGTGATTTGAGTATGATTTTTTTTGTAAACACTTTTACTTTTAGTTTCATTTCCAAAATGCGAGTTTATTTCAAAGGTAGACTAATTTACTTTAAACAAAATGCAATGAACACGACCATAAGTTTTAATATCTACATAGATCTAACAAGGTTTTATATCTTCATGTTCATTTGTTTGTGAGCTGAATATAGATCTAGAGTCTACATCTAAAGATCTATAATTCTATAAATACATAGGCCTAGTAGATTTATAGATTTCTAGACTAGATCTAGTCAAGGTCTATACAGTTCAGCACTAGAACTAGAAGTGTAATTATTCAGAATATCAGAGACTTTGTTACTTGTCATGAAGCAGGAATTTGTGAAAATACAGTTCGTAGATAAATTTATCTTTGTTTTAAATGTAGATTATTGGAAATAAATACACTGTATGCATCTTATGCTACTCAATAGTTTGACTTCCAGTGAATCATGAAACAAAAAACAGCAAAGTAATCATAGTCCACTTTATACTAATAAGTAATATGAGCACGAGACTGTTATCTAGATCTAGTCGTTTGATGTGGGTTTACAAGAATTGATACGACAAAAATCTACGAGACATTATACATGTTTGACCAATAGACTTGGAGAAAATCTGTTCAGAAAAACTCATTCAGATTTCAGAATATTTCCATGCAATTTCTGCATGAACCAGATTTTTAAAAATAAAATTTGTTTGATCTAGTTATTGAATTTCATCATGTTTTTGTGTTTAATAGTTCACCTGATATTTCCTCCCATTCTATTAGAATAGATGATGTTTGTGCCTCGTTTTATGATTTTTAAGGGGCTTGGGAAGAATTCAAAGTCAGTTTTAAAAGGTCATTTCCCCCATCTCCGATTGATCTATTTTCTAAAAGGTGGGTGTGTCCATAGATACATGTAGTGTAGCAGTATACCGGGTCTCCAACCGATCATCTAGCTCTGTGTTTCTATTCCGTCAAAACATAACACAGCTGACTGACATAAAGCCAAATCCTAGACTACAAATTCAGCCCTTAAATGGTAAAACGATTCAAAATTGTACCAAAATAAAAAGGTGGGTTTGTGCGAGATTGAGATTACACATAATCTTTTGTATTTTAGAAAGACTGAAACAGTCAATTTACAAACCTGTAACATGAAATATTTTGTGCAATCATGTACGAACATGACTGTTCTTTTGTTCGAGGAACTGTGTATCGCGGTCTCCAAGAGAAACTAGGCTGCCCGTAGCCTGGGCATGCATGCATGTCAGGCACATGATGCAATGGTGATAACAACACAGTGCAGACTCGTTTGGCAGGTCACTGAATATTATAAATAGGTCTCATTTGCATAGGCAGGGACGCTGCATCGGAGAAGCCATACACACAAGGTGACCTTCCGCCCTTACCCAATAGGGATTGCCGTGTTGATCGAGTTGTGTTTGGTTCAGTGTGCAGTGGCCTGGAACCACAAGCATTGTAATTTGCATTTGGCCAGCTCCATTTGGAAAAGGGGTGTTTTGGTGCTGTCAGCTGTTTTCTTTTGTTGATACATGTAGAACCGAAGTACAAAGGTTGAAGTAAAACTGTTTGACCATTACCAGGGAATTGTGAGTTTAGGTTGGGGCCTCATAAATAGACATCTTACAGTCTGTGGATAAAACTCTCAATATTTAGGAAACGTTTTTTGGTTAAACCATGGTATTGGAATGACACTCAGTGAAGGTGATTAATGAGGTGTAAAGAGAGGTGTAAAGAGTGAGTAAAAATTTCCCACCTTTTCCCATTGATTTTGGACAGAGACAAGTTTTCTCCCTTGGCTTGGGTTCTGAAAAGACCCTTTGTCTATTGCAGTTGTAAAATACAAAGCTTTGTATACAAGAAAATTATCAAAATATTATCGTTAACATTGAAGAAAAGGATGAGGTGTGATACCTGTTGCGCTGCATTTTTTTCATGATACCACATTTTGAATTCTCAAATTGATACCAGTAGTAGTACTTCATTTTAATTGACAATAGTTTATGTAGTTACATGATTAATGTATATCTTGTACATTGAGTTGTTTGGTGTAGGCAATTATATCAACTATGAAAATAAAAAATAGAAATGGTTTCAATTTTTAATTGATTTACATTTTGTCAATGTACATGTAGGAGCAAGGAGTTATGAGTGAGCTTTGATAGGAATCATCTTTCAACCTATAAGATTTAAAAAACTGGCATATATTATGCTAGCTACATGTATTTGAACCTGTCTCTTTGAAAATATGTAGCCTACTGTTTATAGACCGAGGTCTACTTACATGTATCGATTTTGTAATTTAATATGACCTTGTATAAAATATTAAGAAGAGGCAAAGGAGAAGATTAATAAACTGTGAAGATAGATGGTGTTGAAGATTGTGGGGGGGGGGGGGGGGCACTTCCTCTTGAATGATATATATCACACATAACATAAGTGCAGTTATGCAGTGATAGATGTAGACCTCAGGCTCATGGCTCATGGCTCATGCTCTCGCTTTGAAGTGTTGAACAGTGATCTGTAAAGGAAATAGCAATCTCCTGGTTTGATCTGACAAGCTATATAGACCCGTCCCAGGGTGGAAGCATCGATTAGATCATCATTTGGTCAAGCTGTCTTTGAAGTCTGAATCAAATTATCATACCAAACAGGAGGACAAAATGGAAATCTATTTTTAGGGCTTTTAAGGTTTAATGATAGGTCATTACAAGGCACTATTCTCACAGGGGCTCATTTTATAAAATAGGGTGTGCAATTCATCATAATTATAGTCAAGCAGTCTTTGAAGTCTAAACCAATAAAGAAACTATCCTTCACAGCCAAATGAGCCAATGTATAAAATAGACAGATATGATGCAAGGCACAGAATAGATCATCATTTGGTGGGCCATCTAGGTTCAGTGATACAACACATCAGAATTACAAGGACTCTATTTTTAGCTGAGGGAGTCGGGAGGGGTGGCCAACATCGATTTGTTTTGTACAACTCCTCCATGTATTGCTTGAATTTTTTCTTTTCTTTTTCAAGAAGCTGGAAAAAATATAAGAATTCTAGTACACTGATGGTTTAAAGTTTTACTTGCAACAATCTTACCCGGTAGATAAAAAGCCTTGTCTTATCTTCTCCCCCACTTTCTTTTCCCCAATTCCTTTTTTTTTGTCATGGGTGTTTATCAAGTTCAGGTTTGCAATTATAATGAAGAAGAAATAATGAAACAACCATGGGGGATTTTGTATTTTTTGTCAACTGCCACAAGACTACTTTTATTCTTAAATATATAAATAAAGGTTAACATAATGCTAAATATATGTTAATCTGAATATAAAACACTCCTTGAATTATATAGTTATGACAAAATTAAACTGCCACCCAATTGACAAGCACAGGGTTGTTCCTCATACTGTTTCTCTTCAGTCATAAGTAAATAAATAGAATATGATATGGTAATCTAGTATGATGTATACATAGCTGCTCAGTGAGTGCCACTGTGAACAGAGATTTGTTATATGAATAAAGAGAAAGTTACTAATCCTTCTATGATCTAATCTAATCTATCCTGGATAAAATGACTTAGTTGAGGGTTCACTTAGTTCGATCATACAAGATTGATTTTCACATAGTCTCAAATCACAATTTCAGACAAGAACTAGCAGAAATATAATTTGTACGTGTACTTGTATGATAGAAATGTGAAATATTTCACAGTATATTCAGGTTTGAGCTTGTGATCTATACTTTTGGACATAGAACTTTATGACTTAAGTGCATGTATTTGCTTTGATTAAAATTGAAACTTAGAATTTTGACTAGACAGACTTCTTCTTTTCCTCTGCTGGATAGACATGAAAATACATGGGCCTAATGTAAATGTGAAGTCTGCAATGTAGACTAAGCTAAGTGTATCACTTGCTGTAGAAAGTCAAGGGCAAAGAATGCAAATAGGATGTTGAATTGTCTAAATATAGGCAAAGTATTTGAGTAAACAATTTACATGCCATTTGAACGATGTCATGCTGATCAATGATACTCTTTTGCAAATTCGGCACATCTGCATGACTGACAAATTATATTTCACTACCCCCCCCCCCCCCCCAAAAAAAAACACCCCTCAAAATAAGTTTAAAATATATGTTAATTGAGGATATGTATTAGAGGATTATATTTTTATTTTACCATGCAAAATTGTGCTTGTAGTTGTAGGCTGTTTAGTGTACCAGTAACATTTTGATGTCTCAAGGGCATATTCTTGATCAGCTTTGTAATACAGAAGTGCAATATCAAATGTAGGTAATTAATCAAACTTTTATATTGTTACTATACCATGCAGATGTCAGCAAAGAGTGCACAATAATTGATGCAAGTCTGTGTAAAATAGTTGTGACAGACCAGTTAAAATGAAGAAGAAAAAAAAATCCCTGAGCCATTCATTACCCTAATAATCCACCAATAAACCCAGATATGTTTTTGTAAATTATATACAGAGCACAGCAAGGGAAATAAAAACATTGGAGCTACATGTATACCTTCTTCTAATAATAAACTTAACAAAAATGCATTTTGTGAGCATTTTGGTTCTGAAAATCTTCAAAAGGAGTCTGGTATCATAATAGAACAGTAGACCCAAAACACCCCTAAATGACAAAAATAGTAGTGTTAAACTGGCTGGGATCGATCCCTATCCCCCATACCTAGATATACTTGTTTATAGTTTGATTGCAAGAGGAACTTGATCATATGTGACATTTGATTGGGTACCTCCTGAGGTTCCTGTGACCTACAACAGCTGACCTAGAAGCTGCCTTATGTAATTGTGACATTTATAACGATAATAAACAGAATGGAATAGGCGTTAGAATACAAGCTAGCTACATGTAGATTAGTCACAGGATGGGGGAGGGGGAGGGGGGGGGGGGTGCATTGTTCTTACTTATTGGTGGGTCCAGAATTCTTTGGCAAGGGGGGGGGGTGGATGTGGGTGGCAAGAATTAAAAAAAAGGTCATTGGCTAGTCTGCAAGCACAGACTGTAATTTGAGACTTGACCACAATTCCTAAATCTTTGAGCAGAGCCTAGTATATATATACGTTAGTCTCTGGCTGTGTCAAATGACTATACAAAGCTGTTGTAGTCTCATATTGCAGACACTGTTAAGCACAATAACTGACAAAGGTTTGTTCGTAGTAGGTCCATGCTGCAAAGTAGTCATCTGCTCTTTTCTCGATCACTCAATCTTCCTCATTTTTCTTCCCCTGTCTGTATTTCGGGGTGGGGGGGGGGGGGGGGATGTGCTCCCCAGATCTTCCATACAATATGCCACTGTACATGTTCAGTTGTCCAGTGTCATAGAGGGAAAAGGGGGTGGGATACTGATATTCCTACAATATCATATTATGGGCCCCTCCTCCCCCAATGGTGCATGCATCACTGCCAGTGGAAATCATACTACTGCAGCCATCAACTTTCTGGCTGCTCTTAGGGTTTTACAAACTAAATATAGCAACAATTCACCAGTTTTCCTGTCTAAATTTATTCAAGATTCAATCTATAAACCAAGATATGCTGGTGTATAGAACATGTACATTGCATTCAGGAAATGTCTATGGTGCAATCAGAGAGGTTTGTTTTTCTTAGGTACAGTGCATTGCACAACAAATGATTTTGTTGCGTCATTGAATTGGACACAATTTATGTATAAAAACAAGCCTTGAACAGTACATTTCCATTGCTCTTGTATCAACATTGGCCATTTTAAAAGGGTCAACAATACCACAAACCTACCACAAATGGCTTTATGTTATGTGAGTTGTTGAAAGGAAATGCAGGATATGCATGTATATTGCAATAAAAAGGGGTGCAGGCCCTGGCAAGTGCAGAGATGCCAACCCTCCCGATTTCGTCGGGAGGCTCCCGATAATTCACCCCAACTCCCGACCTTACGATCACCATCCTTATCCTCCCGATTTATTAAAAAAAAAAAAAAAAAAAACATTTTTTTTTTTTTTTTTTTTTTTTTTTTTTGCGCTTATCAGTATATATATCTGTAAATTGAATGAGAAATATTGTCTGTTAACTTTAACATGTAGTAATTCCACTATGTTAATGTGCAATTTAAAAGTAGCGAAAGATTGTTTCAGCATATAGATCGCCGTAACCAATGCGTTGATATTGACACAGAATCCAAATGGCGGAAAATCAGCAAAAGAAGACCAAAAAATGGTCTCAGAAGTATAAGACTGAATACAGTATCGAGTAGAATCTACCCGTGTATTCAGAAGTCTGAAAGGAATTCATCATGCATTTTGTACAATTTGTATGTTATTTTTTAAAAAAGTGGGAATTATTTAACTAAATACACATGTAAAATGCTGCAAAATAAGGCTCAGATTGCACCAGAGAGCATCTAGAACCCCAGAGCTTCCAGGGCCCTAAGGCGGGCCCTGGACCCCGGCCGCATGGGTCGGGCGCTACTCGCTCGAGATGTGCGCTACGCGCACATTATTTGGTGTCAGTTACAAATCCTCCCTATTTCTGTTTTCCAAAAGTTGGCATCTCTGCAAGTGGCAAGTGCTAAACTTCAGGTTTACAGGGGCAGCTTCAGGATTTTGTAAAAGAGGGAGGTGCATGTACAGACTTGTATCAATCATAATATAGAGAACATAATACTCATTTGCCATTCACTGATGTTTTAGCAAACAAGGATGCTGTTTTCATGAAATGCTTTATGCCACCGTGCAGTTTTTGCTTGCATCAGCTTTTATTATTCATGTATTATTTTTTGTCAGGTTTGTATTATTTTTACTTTGCAACCAAGCTGTATTGCACAATATATTGAAATGAATACATCCATGCACTGTAATCTAGCATTGAGGCATTACCTGGGAGCTAGCTAGGTGATCTATTGCTGCTTTGAATATGCTCTAGAGTTTTTGCACGTCATAAGAGCTGAGCCCTGTTTAAATTGTTCAATGTCTTTTTTCAAATTCACAGACATTGATGACCACCTGGTGACTGTAATCAACATACAAAGTCAACAACCAAGTTTCATCCTACCATCCTTCCTGTTTGTGAACAAGAATTATCGCCGCAGCTAGAGCTGTATACACTGTATCGACACTCTTCAGGGACCCTAGACTATATATATAATCACCTTCAAGGTAAGATCAATAGGCTTGTATTGTACGGACGGGGTCATCCCAGTTAAAACTCACAGCTTATATTTACAGAAGGTTCACTAGACTGATAGCTATCCCACAAGACAGACAAAACAAAGACATTAGAAAATATAGATAAGAAGACAATTGCAAACATGAGACCAACAAAACAAAGAAATATGCATGTAGGTCTTGCGCCTCTGTTTAGTTTTGAGATAAACACAGTTGTTGGAAGGTCCATGAGACCAACATTGTTGTTCTTCTGGGCTGTCAGTCTCTTTAATAGGCTTTCCATATATGATATTTGACCTAGATATGATTATCTGAGATTCTCTTTGAAGTACATGTAGTTAAAAAAATGTAGATCTTCAATATCCTTGCTTTTTCATCACCATTATGATACAGAATCTGCTTTATGTATGAAAAAGCTTACGGTACATGTATGCCTACACAGGTACAAAACGTGATAAAAATATATTTACATTTCTGAGCTTGAGTTCCTTGCTAAAATGTAAAAACAATAATTTTGCAAATAACTGCAATCAATATTGAGCATTGATAGAGAGATTACTATCTAATTCTTGTTTTCTACCTTTTATCATCATAGTGCCAACTTGAGACCTTCTACACCGAAAGTAACCAACAATCAGCGAAGATGCTTAGCGGACTGAGCGATTACCTGTTTGGCAGCTCCAATAATCAAGCTGGAGATGCCATGGTAACGGACGACACCCAGCCGCAGCGAGATACTCCCATGAAGGATCCTGTGAGGGAGATTGAGATGGATGGTGATTGGGTGCTAGTTGATGTTACCAGTAAGTACAAATTGCACCTTTGTTGTATTGAAAATTAATATTCTAATACATCATAGAGCTTACTCGTGTTAATTATACTGAGCATTGTATGAACAAATTCTCAGCTATGTCACTGCATGTTTCTAAACCCTTCATGTGCAAGGTTATCGGTGGGATGGGAATATTATACGTTAGCTTTTGAAAGATGTCCAATGGACAGTTGGTTTATTCTTGATTTAACAAAAAATTAATGACTGAAAGTTACTTACCGGTAATTTCATATCATTATATTTTATTGTTTTTGTTTTAATTACTGAACTGTGAGACCCAGTGTACTAAAGAGATGTTTGTTTTGCTTGAATTTCAACTGCAGTCCATAATGAAACAATGAAACTTGTACAACTTGTGAAAACAAAATTCTGAAACATTTTGATTATACATGTACTAATAACCTAGAGAATATAACTTTGAAGTATTACATTATAATATGTATTCAATACCAATTATCTTGATATTTTTTGTTTTAAATAGATGATTCTGGCAGCCCGAGTCCCCTTAGGTCTCCAACGAGATCCCCATCCAAAGATGGCTTCCAATCTCAGCCTCAAGCTGTGCCAGAGAAACCTCATCGTATGGAGGAAAGCTGGTTTATAACCCCACCACCTTGCTTTACGGCTGGGGGTCATTCTCCTCATCAACTAGCCACTAGTCCCTTAGAAGATCTGCTAATAGAACATCCAAGTATGTCTGTATATCATCACCCTAGTCAACGAGGAGCGCCAATGGCTCATCGAAGGCAGCATCTTCCTAGGCAAAAGTCCAGTAGGACTGTACCTAAACGTACCCACAATCTTCGGGTGCTCAATGCCAAGCCACCGCGCAGAGCTGCAGCTATTGCGGCCCGTGTGGGAATCGAACAGTCAGCCAACCATGTCGGGTTACAGGAGCAGAGGGATAGCAAGAGGCATCAGCAACGCCAGTACAGTCCTGGCAAAATAGAACGACACAACAAGGCTTATCATCATCAAAGTGCCTCGTCTCGGCGGCATTATAAGCACAACTCTTCCATAAGTGGACGACACTCTGGTGCCATCTACAAGCAGCCACGTTAATGATGGGTTATGGGTTCCAGAGCACTAATATATAAAATTAGATAGATATTAATATTCACTGTTACCATTTTATTCACTAAAAACATTATTTTGTGTTATTTATAATTGTAGATATTCATGAATTATATTAGTATTATTTGTATATGGAAACTAATTTTGTTTTTATTGAAAGTTTTATCCGTGTTGTTATTTTGATAACTAGAGTATCAAAGAATTTAGCAAATTTAAAAACTATAACAAAAATAAACGAAAAAACATTAACAAAATGTTAAATTTAAAAAAAAAAGTTATTTTGGCACGGGTTTATTTTGTGTAGAGCTTGAATTTCCTTGCAACTTTACCTTTCTGCACAGTGAATGCCTATCAGTATTTATCTTCTCTATTCTCTCATCTTGGGCACTTTAGGTTTTTACTCTTCTCTTAAATAAGCCAGTTCGTAAATAGCTTCGGAACGCATGACCCCAGAATATCCACAGATCTTTTACACGATAGATACGTCCTACTTGTGCATTTTTAGAATAAACACTGCCAAAGTGATGGAGGTGCTTCATGAATACTTTTCGATTGCCTCTTGAGAAGAATACTTCCACCTGTGTATCAGATAAATGTACTGTCCTTGCATAAATGAATACTGATTACATAACTTTCATGAGCACGATACCAGTATTCGTCTCAATGGGTTTGACAATTTGGGAACAAATGATCTTTATCTGCCCATGCGCGGTTAATATTTACAAACTGGCTTATTACCGAATATCTTCTTTTCCTTGCAAGAAGAAGAACCAACAGTACATTTGCATCCATCAACTCTAAGAATATAAGCAATATGTTGATGGATATATCACCATACATACTCTAAACTGACTTATTGTTTTTATAATGCACAGTATTAAAACAAATAAGATCACAACAGACAGGGATATCAGAAGTCTTTCTGTATAAAATCATAAGTATCTGTATTTTTTAAGGCACTGCGTTTAAAGCCAAATAATTATACAGCTGCTACAAGAAATAACGCTATTTTTCAAAGCCAAATGAGAAATATATTTGATAAAGTGTAAAATATGTTTTAGCATAGTTCAATTAGATTGTTAGAGTTAACATATTTGTCTCGTTCGAATGTAAATGTACTTTGTTTGAATGTGTGTTTATTTTCTTTGTTCATAGTTTGGTACATGATTTAAAATGTGTTTGTATGAGGAAGCTTGATGTTGAGAGGGAGATGTGTTATCGTAAGATGTTTTTTTGAGGTGGGGATTGTATTCTTATTTCTGTATGCCTGTTCATCCAATATTTCTTGGGATCAGGGTTGAAATGGGTCATCAAAGAAAAAAATAATAACAAGAAATGATTAAAAATGGTTTTAGGTTCTTGGATAATTTATCTTGGTATTCATCTATTTCTAGATAAGAATTAGTATGGAAAAAAAAATATATATATATATGACTTTTTCGAAATTCAGCTAATTATAGTATCTTTATAAATGTTTTGGATTGTGTGCATTTGGTTATATAGATTTGTTTATTACTATTGTCAATTCCTGTAAAGGTACTTTTTGAGAAAGAAAAAAAAAGACTATTGAAAATCGATGGGGACAATGCAAATAGGATCTAGCATTACAAAAAGGGGGAATGAAAATCGCTAAAATTTTACTTGGAAGATATGGTGTGGTACCCTATTTCTCGTGCAGAATACAAAGCAAGAACAGCTCATAATAAAGCAAGTTGGCATGATACATAGAGTGTATATGCCAAGGAAGGTGTATTAAAAGCTGGAAGAATCATAACCCAACCTTTCAAAAACAACTCTTTAAGCAGTACGATGACCAGTGCGGAACTCCATTTAAGGGTCAGTTTGTGTGGCAACTGTCTCGGACAAGTCTGATTTGACAGCGTAGTTGACCCGTGGTTTTACATTTTAAATATTTTAGAGCATTAGAAAGTGATGTGTACCTTCCTTGTGGTCCATCCTTTGCATTGCATAATGAAAGCAAGGTGCATACATATGTTTCAGCACCATCACAATGCAAGGATACATGTTCCCCCATTTATTCAAGTTGTATATGTTGTTGCATGATGTAACTATATATTACAGTATTCCATATGTGTATATTGGTAATTATCAGCTGCAGTGTGTGTTACACATATGTTGAGGTGATTGATTGAATCAATAAGTTAGATAATGAAGGCCTTTTAATTTATGCATGATATTTCTTAGGTACAGTCAGTGGTGTGCTGGTGAACAGAGAACTTGTAAACTTTGGTGGACTGTGCATAATTAATCAGTCTTACTCTTAATTAGTACTTAGTTAATTTGCTCTCATTGACAGAAAACATAATATCTGTTCAAAGTAGCATCAGGTTTACATCATCTGTTTTCTCTATACATGTATTGACAATGAAGGACCATGATACATTGCTGTCATATTAGAAACTTATTTTCAAATTGCTATCGACTGCTATTTCTGCAGCAGGGTTCTTGCATTTTTTGGGGAATGGCTGCATGAAACCTCTTGCATGTAGGATCATTCACAAAATTTGAAAATGTTTCTGGTTTTAGGGTAGCATATATTTTCATTTGAGAACCATAGTTAAATAATTTGCGAAGGATGTCATATCCCATTGGTTCTCTCTCCCGCTCATGATTTTATTTTCTCCTAACGCCCCCCCCTTCTTTCTTCTCAACTGATCTAAGGTGTATTTGTTTGTCTATTTTCACCTCTGTGCTTTGACATTATAGCCATGTATGTGTTTATCCTTGAGACAGTGTATGCATGTAAAGCAATAAAGGACATCTTGTGAGCAGATAATAACCACAACATGTGTCAATAGTCACATGCTTGCCTACATGTACATAATCAATTTATATCTGTATACTGCATAATACCCTCCATACAATGAGTATATACACAAAAGCCCCATAAATATTGCTTCTTGGCCAACTTTGAAAGGATATCACAAGACTCCTGAAAGGAAATGGCTCCTAAACTTGTTAATTGGGGAATTACATGATTGTTCGTACTTTGTTAATTGTTTATGAAACATGATTAAATGCCCAGTGCACTCACTGCCTTGTGATATAATAATCAGTAAATAATGTAAAGGGGAAACAAAGGTCAGTCAAATGGGTATATATATATATATATATATATATATTTCATTCACATTTTCATTTAAACAGCGATTTACTGCATTATCTTGTGTGAGAGGATTTACTTGCAACATTGTCACAATACTGGTCATTGTGATTTGTGAAAGAAAAATTCATGCCAATAAATTGAATCAAATCATTTTACCACCAGTGCATGTTTGAATTACAGGAATATAGGTTACTTTTTCAGTTTAATCAAGTCAAAAGTCAGTCTTTAAAGCTTGCATTGCATGTAGTATTAATTAACCAGTTCTTTGTCACCCAACCAGGGTAAGAAGCTGCACACATGCCTTGTATTTAATCTAAAACTCACATGGACAAAGGTGCTAATTTGATATCAGGACTTATATGGTCTTTCTACATTTGTGAAGGTTTCATCACTCATCATATTATATTGTACAGCTACTGAAAACTATTTAAAGATTTTCAATTTGTGTAAATGGAAGTATCCAACTGCATTCTTGCTTCATGAAATTCATCATATTTATAATACTGCCTTTTGCACAAAATGATATTCATATTAACTATTAAGAGAGCTGTAGGTGATGCATGTTGCATTTATAGCTGAACGATTTTAACCTCATTATTATTTCCATCATTATATCAAGTTAAATACTGTTGCATTAAATATATCAAGTATATGCCTCTGATTATTCCTTTCATCACTATCTCCAGTTGTGTCCTGCATTATAAACTGTCTGGGTATTTCGAGGCTTTGCTTTTTCACAAATACTATGTACTTTACTTTATCATCCTTTAATTTCTCAGTATTGTGTATAAACTGGACCCCAAGATAAGGTCATAATTTCTTAGACTAGTAATTGTATCTTACAAAACATATGCAGGGTAACATAAGAATATATCATGCAGAAGGGATAAATGTGTACCGTAATTTCCCAGACAGTATTTTGCAGCACATATTATAAGCATGGTATGTTGAGTAGTCGATTTCTAGACTAGAAACTCAAGAGATTTGTAATAAAGGTTGGAATTTGTATGAATAACTTAATTGTGGAATGGATTTTCAGAGGAATGTTATTAGACTTGCTTGAAAAATATAATCTGCATATTGAATGGGTGTTCAGTTTGGTTTGTGGTTTATTGGTATGATTTGAAGACAGTGTATTACGGACGTCAAGGTAGAAATATTATAATTATATGTTCAGGTGACAATGCAACTTGGTCACTCACTATCCAGCATTTCACTCTAATTGTCATTAAATCATCATTGATCTGTATTCTCATACATTTTTTAATGAAATTCTGGACATGGCAACTAGCCAGATGCTCTTTTTTAACCTGCCATAATATAACTGGATCTGATACATTCTTCCGTCAAAATGAACCTGAAAGTGTAGTTGTGCATGTTTGGTTTTTGTAATTGTGATTTTTGTTTTCTTCAATAGAATGTATCTTTGTAGAGATATGACAATATATGTAAAGATTAGTTAGTCAACAGATTTAATATATACATGTATTTGTGTACATGGCATATCTTTTTAGGTATTGGACTGAAAGAAATAAATTTTGAAGGGATACTCTATTTCATGAATTTCATGTGTTTTTATTTAAATTGAATGTGTTCATGATTTGTATCAGATTGTGTTGAAGGTGACACACAGTGAAGGGCAAGTTCATGAATCTGGTGAAAACATATTTTTCTCAGTGCTTCTTGACGAGTTAGGGCCAGAATAGTGAACAGATGATTCTCTTCATGACGCCTCTATTATAAGTTAATTTGTTTGTGAAAAGAGGTTTGCATCTGTGTGTATGTTGTAGTGTGTAAGAGCGTGTTTGGGTGTGAGCCAGTCCTAACATACTGTAAATATGGCTTGGAGAACACTTTGAATGTCGCTTTCAAGATTCAAATAACACTTATTTGCCCCAAATCCACATAAAATCTGGGCGAAGTGTACAACTGTTAATCTCATTGATGTGTACATCCATGCAAAGTAAGAAACAGTCCCAGAATGCATTCACCTAGTACCCTTTTTCCAGCATATTTTTCAATTCCAGGGCCCAGTGACATAAAGCTTAGCAATTTATTGTGCATACATGTAGCAATCAATTGTAAACAGCAACCAATTGCTAAGTTATCTTTCCGTTATGGGGTCCCAGAATTAGAATTGAAGTTTAAATATTTCCTTTCTGGTCTTACAGTAGAGATAAAAACAATTGACTAAATGGAATATTTTCTGTGTCTATGAGCAAGTATATATTTTCATGTTCATCTGCATAACAAAATATATCAGTTAAGTAATCTAAACATTTATCAAAATTTCAGTTTAAAAAAAAATGTATTTCATAATTATAATGTGGCATCTTAAAGCAAAATGGGATTTTAGCTGGTATGTCCAGCCGGTCCCGTTCATCACTTGCCCAGATAATAATAATATTTATCATATATCACACTGTTCAGAACTTCAGGGGTCAATCATAACATTTCATATCTTTACTTCAGCTCAACACTTGATGGGCAGTAACTTACTTAGAATCCGTATGATTCCCAATTCCCAAATTTTCCATTCTTCTCATACACGCCGTTCCTGTCGATCTGCAACCATCTTTCAACCTTTATCCCCATAGCATGATGTGTACGTGGCAGTCGCTGCCAAATAGGGCAGTATCTTGCTTGAATGACCAAGCAAGCTACACATCAATTTGGGAATTTAAATTCAAAGAGGGTCACCTGCCACAGCTCTCCATAGTAATTACCGGTACAACTAATTTAGAAAACGCCTTCTACCATGTTGCCCTGTAGGCTATCAGAGGAATACAGCATCCTGTTTTGGTTCCAGCTGTACGTATAAACTGCTGATGGAATGATTTCCACATGGTATAAATTGTGGCACTTTGCTGTGACTGGTGTAGTCTCAATTTATATTTTGCTGGAATTTTATCACTTTCAAAAATTGGCTTAGGTCACATCTAACACCAAGAAGAATTTGAACGATCCAACACTCACACTTATTCCGGGCCCTTGTTAAGTCCATGTGCACCATCTATGACACTGTCTATGTTTGCAATGGTTTTGCTTCATCCATGAAACGTTTGACCCTTTCAAAGTCCACATTGTTCTGCCAGTGTCCGCCATGTTTGAAATGTGATCCCACAATGCATCCATTAGCATGCAGCATAGCTCTGCTCTCATGAAGGTTATCCACAGTGACCCCCGATCCAATCACTACTGGAAGACTAACTGCCTCTCTCACTTCTGTAAACAAATCAAGAAGTATTACAAGAATTATACTATTAACACAACATCCCAGTAGACTATCAGCCCATGAGACTGATAGCCTATAAGACCAGGGGCGGATCTGGGGGGGGGGGGAGGGAAGGGGTTTTGGCGGTTTAAACCCCCCACATCCCCCCCCCCCCCCCCCCCACCTTGGCAAAAAGCTAGATCTGCCCCTGAAGACCGCAAGCTTTAAGAACCATCAACCCAGCAGATTTTCAATGTTGGTCTAATAAACCTAATGAAAAGGTGTCAAAAGGGCCTGAGACTGACAAACTAATCTCATGGGCCATTGATCTCAGGAGTTGCCAGAAGGCCTCATGTGCCGTTGGTCGTAAAAGGCGCAGCCTTCATTAGAAATCAAACAGACCCTTCCCTTATATAATAACAGGTTATGAATTAGGTTTTGAGGTAGAGGGCCCCTTAACATAATATTTACTTGAGATTGTGCATATGAATTGTTTTAAATGCTTCTAAATGTCAAGTTAAATATGTGCAAATTAATCTATTGTAGATGGATGTATAAATTGTTAAAACAGTTTGAAATTACATGAAAATCTATTTCTAAGCATATGAATAATATCAACAATTTAAAGGAACATAACTTGACAATATCCGCAATTTATTTAAAGGCTTCCTTACATCAACATTTTCTTTGTTACCCCCCCCCCCCCCCCCCCCCCTCACATGATGCAAAACAATTTGAATAGGCACCTTGTATATCTTGAGGGCTGGTTGGAATGCCTGTACTGGTTCCTGTTACAATCACTCCATCACTCAAGAAGAATTCTGCAGCCTTGGCTGTCTCAGCTATACTCACATCAGATGTGATCGCATGGGAACTAATATAGTGTACAACAACAAAATTAAGGTTAGGCCCATCAAACAAGAAGTAATCTGCTTTAAAAGTTGCTTAAAGGTAAAGACCAGTTTTGGAAACGCCCCCCTCTCAAAAAATGAAATGGAAGCTCTTATTACCAATCATGTGAAAGAATATGTTTTTACTAATACGTAATGATACAAATTTTGCCGAGAAACCGCCTACTAATTGATATATTTGGTAAAGTATTATATCTATTTGGACCTGATAGATAAAGCGAAAGTGTTATGCACGTGTCATGCACGTGTCGAGGAGTCCCATAAACATCTTTCTGTGTACAGTGCTTGTAACTTTACCAAGACTGGGCCAAATTTCTCATCATTTTGATGATTCCAGAACCTTTCAGTACACACCAATACTTAAATGCTAGATGATCAACCTTTTCTGATCGATTCCACAATGTTTCCTTCACAATGCAATCGCATGACCATAACTGGTCTTTATCTTTAAACGAATCTTTTGGGCCAAATTACACAAGATGACGTTGTGTGCTTCATATGTCTGTTTCCTATAACACACCAATCAGTGATTACTAATAGGGGTCACTGAATATGCACAGCTATGTTTTTACCCCCCCCCCCCCCCCTCAAAGTTATTATTTTACAAAAAAATAAAATCTAAAATTCAATCAGGATATCAATTTAAAATGATGGGTGATGATATAGTTGGTAAAATACCTGTGTTTCTTCTTGATGTCTGTGAGGATCTTGATGTGATCAGCTCCTATGTGTTTCCGATATCTGAGCAACTCTCCTGCACAAGCATTCTGAAATCCTTCATCTCCAACATGACTGAATACAAAGCCCTCCGCACGGATGAAATCTAATCCTGAGAGGACAAAGCCAAATCCTTTTTATCAATGATCTATAATGCTTGCAAGTATAAATACATGTATGTCATCATCTGAGAACCAGAAGGGTGTCAAAATAACATTGGTGTAAAATAAAAATGGTTGAACGATGCATAAATCTGTCTTATACTGCAAGAAAGAGTATTTTGGAACAGTTCAGACAAACGGATAATTTTTAAACATATTACATGACAAATTTGACTCTTTTATGTAAGCCTATGGGCCTATGTTTGTTCTCTTTGCAAATTTTATGAGTGGTCTAGATATGTGAAAGTTTCATGCCACAAAACTAAAGAATAAACAACCCTATAATTGTGCAATCATACTTAAAAAATGCATGATGTTTCTAATTCATAACATTTTCTTTATGTTACAAAAGTTTATATTTTTTTCAACAGGCTTTTCAACGTCTCTTTATTATGAAGGGAAAGTTATCTCCATAATTAAAGCCCAGTTTATATACTTGCATGAATTGCAGTCTTTTTCCTGTACCCTATCCTACCTGCAGCAAGTGCGACAGCTAGAGCCTGTTTGTTAGCCGCAGAGAGAACCTGGACACCTAGAGGTATATCAGGGTACTCCTGACGAACAGCACTGGATACAGCGGTCATAGAAGCAGTGATCTCAGGGCCTACATGGTTAGGTTGTATGTATGGTACATCATGCATGTTCTCCAACATCAGCCCGGTCTAATAACAGAACAGAAACACATTACCGGTAAATCATATCTTATACATAATCTTGTTCTTTATAAAAACCCTGTCAAATTCATTGCAAGAGCATGCTCTTTTATCTGACTTATAATTTTTAGTACCCACTTTCTATCTTGCTAGGAAGTCACCATATGTCTTTTATTTTTCTGATTTTGTCTTATATTCATTCTCTTTCTCATTTTTACTTTTTTTTTCTCAACCTTTCTTTTTCCCCCTCCTCCCTTTCAATCACTCTCTCTCTTTCTCTGTCTGCATGTCTGTCTCTCCCTGTCTCTCTCTGTCTCTCTCTCTCTCTCTCTCTATATATATATATATCTTTATCCCTTCACATACATACATTTCTGAGAGTAGAAGCGAAGTGCTATTCATTTGTACTTATTGAAATTTGTGGGGCAACTACAATTCTAAGTAAAACTCAATTAGAAATGTTTAAGTATCACAAAATAAAAAGTAAGTAAAAAAGTTAACAAGACATTTTCCATTTTCAAATTTACGATTAATTAAAAGTTAAAACTCTGTTTCTTGACCATGAACTCTGCATTTGACTTACAATCCCAGCTTGCATATACCCTCTGGCTTCCGCACATACTTTCTTGATAATGGCTTGTAAGGCCATATTATGACATGGGGTGCCTGTAAGTATGAAATACAATATAAACTCATGTTATGAGTGCATGGTAATATGATGAGTTGACCTACATGCACTATTAAACACATTCAAAAACTTCATTTTTGATTGGGTGTATACAATATGATAACAGAGTGCCTAAATATGAAATAACATAGCTTTTATGGCCGTATCATGATGGGTTATCTAAACATGAATACATAAAAATAGTATTACAACTTTTTGTATTGCCATTTGATCACAACACAATATAAATTTTAAATCACTTGTAATTACACTATTGCATTCCGATATCATACACAAACGAAAAATAAACGTATTGTTATGATTTTTAGAATGGTGATATTGTGTGCCTAATCAAAATGGGGGAAAATATACATAACAGCTAGACTACCAGTACCATAATGGCTCCTAATAATCATTTCCAATAACTTTTTATTTTCTTCCAATTAAAAAGGGGATGAAACAACAATGTTTCCTTGATGGCATAACAAGAAAAGAAAATGATCAAGAAATAGTCTTTATTACCTGGTAAAGCTGGTACATGCAGCATCCCTATCACAACACCATGGTTGTGTCCAAACAACTTCTGAAACCAACTCATCCTGTCACTTATTATAGGGAAACAGCTGGATGAAAACAAATGATGCTTCACCCTTTTAGAGCTAGAGGGGGGATAACTGTCTTCCAGAAGTCTGCAGAAAATGAAGAGAACAGATTTTTATTTGTTTTAATTCACTCGTGATGCCTAATAAGTTTGTGTAGATCTAGGTTTTGATATATACAGTGGGAGTCGGGCTAACTCGGCCCACGGGACTACTCGGCCCAGCTGGAAAAACTGGGCCGAGATGTCCCGACCTGATTAATCGATCGAGAGATACCAATGTGTATATGTTTGTGCTCTTTGTGACTTAATAATGCCCTTTCCAACCTAAATCTTTAATGTAATTGTGTTAAATGATACTAATGAAGACAATCTATGACTTATCTTTCGGTAAAATGACAAAAAAAATGACATTTCGGACAATTTACTCACAGCTCGCAATCCGCATTGCCGCACGTACATTAAATGTGCGTTGTATCTACTCGGACCACTGAAATTGGAGCAGTGTTTTCGTCGGTAAATCACTGCAAAAATATCATTTTTATCTCGTATGAAGGTCTATTTTTTATTCCTGACACAGATTTCATTATTGAGAAGTCGAATATAGTACATTTTAGACGAGATGGTTGATGTTTGTTCACATTCTTTCGTCCTGGCCGTAAATTAGCAGACTACTGCCTAGTGCTACCGCGGCAGCTCAGCTCAGTGTGCAGCTAGCCGTACAGCGCCGCCGGCCGGGTCGGCGGGGGAATTCACTGACTCGGCGCCCGTACCGGGCCGCTGCACTGCATTGCATGATTGTACTGCCCAATTTGATCGAGTGATGTGAGTATAACTAATCAAACTAGATCTATATCTACTGTATTATCATTATTCATTCCGAGTAGAATATCCAATTTGATTTAGTGAGTAAACTAGACCTAGATCTATAGATCTATCTATTGTAGCTACATCATTATCATATACTAGATTAGTCATTCAGAGTAGAATATTCGATTAATGAAGGAATGGAATTTTTCTTTTTCATAATCAGATAATCATATTTTACTCCTAAAAGTTAAAGACTTGATAAATAGCTAGATCTAACGTAAGGGCCTAGCCTAGTACTGTAAGAGAAGTGAGCTGAAGAATCGCCTTCTTCTTTTATTTTGGAGGGGCAGGCGCGTAGCCAGGGGGGGGGGGGCAGTGGGGGCGGTCGCCCCCCCCCCCCCCCAAAAAAAAAAGAGAAAAAAAAGAAAAAAGGAAGAGGACGAAGGAAAAGGACGTAGGAAGAAAAAGGATTAAGAGTCGAGAACGGTACAACGAATCGTCTTCTTTCTCTAATTATTTAATGAAACATCAAAGCTTCCGCGCTTCGCGCGAGAAGGGGGGACAGAACTGAAATCAGGTAAGGATAAAGAGTCGAGAACGGTACAACAAATTGTCTTCTTTCTCTAATAATTTATAAAACGTCAATGCTTCCACGCTTCGCGCGGGAGCGGGACACTCAATTCAGACAAGGATTTAGAGTCGAGAACGGTAAAACGAAACGTCTTCTTTCTCGAATTATTTAATGAAACATCAAAGCTTCCGCGCTTTGCGCGGGAAGGGGGGATGGAACTGAATTCAGATAAGGATTAAGAGTCGAGAACGGTACAACGAATTGTCTTCTTTCTCTAATAATTTATAAAACGTCAATGCTTCCACGCTTCGCGCGGGAGCGGGACACTCAATTCAGACAAGGATTTAGAGTCGAGAACGGTAAAACGAATCGTCTTCTTTCTCTAATTATTTAATGAAACATCAAAGCTTCCGCGCTTTGCGCGGGAAGGGGGGATGGAACTGAATTCAGATAAGGATTAAGAGTCGAGAACGGTACAACGAATCGTCTTCTTTCTTTGATGAGAGGGATGGAGACGAGAGGGATTGGTGAGGGATGGAGATGATGAGAGGGAAGGAGACAATGTTGATGATGTAAGGGATGAAGACGCTGTTGATGAAAGGGATTGGTGAGGGATGGAGAGGGTGTGAGGAATGAAGATGAGAGGGATGGAGATGATGAGAGGGAGGGAGACAATGTGAGAGATGGAGGTGATGAGAGGGATTGGTGAGGGATGGAGATGATGAGAGGGTTGGAGACAATGAGAGGGATGGAGATGATGAGAGGGATGGAGATGATGAGAGGGATGGAGACAATGGGAGGGATGGAGATGATGAGAGGGATTGGTGAGGGATGGAGGTGATGAGAGGGAAGGAGACAATGTTGATGATGTAAGGGATGAAGACGCTGTTGATGAAAGGGATTGGTGAGGGATGGAGAGGGTGTGAGGAATGAAGATGAGAGGGATGGAGATGATGAGAGGGAGGGAGACAATGTGAGAGATGGAGGTGATGAGAGGGATTGGTAAGGGATGGAGATGATGAGAGGGTTGGAGACAATGAGAGGGATGGAGATGATGAGAGGGATGGAGATGATGAGAGGGATGGAGACAATGGGAGGGATGGAGATGATGAGAGGGATTGGTGAGGGATGGAGGTGATGAGAGGGAAGGAGACAATGTTGATGATGTAAGGGATGAAGACGCTGTTGAGAGGGATTGGTGAGGGATGGAGACGGTGTGAGAAATGAAGATGATGAGAGGGATGGAGATGATGAGAGGGATGGAGACGGTGTGAGGGATGGAGACGGTGTAAGGGATGGAGACAGTGTGAGGGATGAAGATGATGGTAGGGATGGAGATGGTGACAAGATGGTGAGAGGGATGGAGACGATGAGAGGGATGGAGACGGGAGGGATGGAGACGTCTCCATCCCTCTAATCATCAATATCGTCTTCATCCCTTACATCATCAAAATTGTCTCCATCCCTCTCATCATCTCCAATTCTCCATCCCTCACATTGTCTCCATCCCTCTCATCATCTCCATCCCTCACATTGTCTCCATCCCTTTCATTATCAATATCGTCTCCATTATGTATTATGCCACGTTGTGGATATGCAATTTTATTTTTTAATTCATTATTTATTTATAGTACATATTTACAGGTACACAAGATCAGATATAAATCTGTTAACCCCAGCCCCCCCCCCCAAAAAAAAATAAAAAAATTGTAACATGCAGATGACACGCCACACCATTCCTTGTGTTGTGGTATTGGTACGTATTATTTCATATGCAATTTACAAGGCAAAAAAAAATCACATAATAGCAATAAACATTATTTGTTTACGACTCCAAGATACAAATTCCAACAATATGACGTCAAGCTGACTCAAAATAACAAATGATAAGCAGGTGTAATCGTGTATTCATTTTATGCCACGTTGTGGTAATGGATTTTTGTTTTTTTATTTATTATTTATTTATAGTATACATATTTATACAAGTACACAAGATCAGATATAAATCTGTTAACCCCCAGCCCCCCCCCCCCCCAAAAAAATTGTAACATGCAGAGACCAGTACAGATGACACGCCACACCATTCCCTGCGTTGTGGTATTGGTACGTATTATTTCATATAATGCAAGTTACAAGGCAAAAAAAACCTAAATAAATTAACAAAGTTAAAACAATTAAATAAAATTGAGGACATGTTTGAAAAACACACATAATAACAATAAACATTATTTGTTTACGATTCCAAGATACAAATTCCAACAATATGACGTCAAGCAGACTCATAATAACAAATGATAAGCCGGTGTAATCATGTATTAATTTTATGCCACGTTGTGGTAATGCAAATTTGTTTTTTTATTTATTATTTATTTATAGTATACATATTTATACAGGTACACAATATATCAGATATAAATCTGTTAACCCCCAGCCCCCCCCCCAAAAAAAATTAAATATAAAAATTGATTTTGCTCATAGATCTTTGCCTCTGTTGCTGATTACATACCCGGCCGAGATGGATGGGAGGTGGGGGGGGGGGGGGCAGCTGCCTTTTAGAAATTTGAGGAACGGTTAAATTAATGACCAGTTGACCAAAGGTCCAGGAGAAGGCTTACAAGAATTAAGATCCCTCTGCCCAGGGGCGGCCGAGCGACTTCCAAAGTGGGGGGGGGGGGGGGGGGGGGGGGGCACCAACAAAAAAGGGCACTTTCTGGAGAAAAAAAAAGGCACCTACAGTGGGAAATCTCAAAGCGAAAATATACAATCTTTTAGACATTGGTATATACCCCTACATTGTGATTACATTATCAGGGATGATTTCAATATTTGTTTCTCTTCATACATCATACAAGATATCGCTTAAGCATCATACTTTACAGTTGGGTGTGATGTCTGAATATGCATTTACGAGCGAGCAAAGCGAGCGTGACAAATTTCAAAGATCTATGAGGTTGCAGTGCGAAAAATTACATCTTATAAAGAGGAAAAAAGCCAATCGTGATGGGGTTTTAAGCACATTCTCATAATGGAAGACTGAAAAGACCTTTGATAAGTAACATAATTATATCATCTTTAAATGCGAGCGAGCGCAGCGAGCGAACTTTGGGGAAAATTGCTCTTAGTCGCCTTAAATAAGGGGCACGTTTAATGATTACATGAAAAGGGGACAATTATCGAAAGGGATAAGACACTTATAAGAAAAGAAAAGGAGCATGTGTCAAAGTACAAAGGATTATTATAAGAGGTGACAATGAGGCATTTTTTCACCTGAAAAGAGGCACTCACCAGTGATGACAAAGAGGCGTTTACGAAAATGGGAAATAGGCATTTGTTGACGGAAAAGGGGCACCTATCAGATTTTGATAGGGGCATTTATGAGAGGTGAAAAGGGGATAGTTCCCTTATTAGAAAGGAAAAGGGGCACGTATCATTATTAAAAGGGGAATTATCAGAGTTGAAAAGGGGCATTGACCAGATATGAAAAGGGGCACTTATAATAAAGGAAAATGTGCATTTGTTGAATGAAAAGGGGGCACCGTTCAGATTTTTAAAAGGGGCAGTTATGAGAAGGGGAAGGAACTCTTTCTTTTTAATTGGGGCACTTATCATAAGGAAAAGGGGCACTTATTAGAAAATAAGAGGGGCACATGTTAAAATGAAAGGTGTGCTCATCCGAGTTTAAAAAAAGGGGAAGTTGTCAAAGTAAAAGGAACACCTCTCAGTTTGAATAGGGCAATTATCAGAGGTCAAGGGGGCACTTATTAAAAGTGAAAAAGGGGCACTTCTCGTACCTGAAAAGGGGCACTTACTAGAGATTAAAAAGGGCACTTATTCAAGATTTTTTCAAGATCTATGAGAATGGAAAATGGACACTTATTGCAAAGGAAAATGGGAACATGTCGAAGGAAAAGGGGCACGTGTCAAAAATAAAAAAGGGCACTCGTCAGAGGTGAAAAGGGGGAAGGGGCACTTTTACTAATAGGGGCACTTGTCAAATGAAAAGGGGCACCTTTCCTATGTAAAAGGGGCACTTCTTAAAAAATAAAAGGGGGCACTTTTCCAATGTAAAAAGGGGCACTTTTGGGGTATCTGGAAAAGTGGGGGGCACTGTGACCCCCCCCCCCCCCCGGGAGGGCCGCCTCTGCCCCTGCCCCTCCATGCATGCACCGGCACGTCATTGCAATATCATGTCTTAATTGCTTTGCTTTGTATATATCTCTTTGATTCCCAGAAAAAGGAACAAAAAGGAGATTTTTTGGTTTGTTTGGGGGGGGGGGGGGGGTGGTGGGGCTGCATTATTTATACAAAAAACTTGAAGCCAATACGTACCTTCGTTTCGTAGAATTTTTTTGAAGCAGCCCCCTCCAAAAAAATAAGAAGGCGATTCTTCAGCTCACTTCTCTTACAGTACTAGGCTAGGCCCTTACGTTAGATCTAGCTATTTATCAAGTCTTTAACTTTTAGGAGTAAAATATGATTATCTGATTATGAAAAAGAAAAATTCCATTCCTTCATTAATCGAATATTCTACTCTGAATGACTAATCTAGTATATGATAATGATGTAGCTACAATAGATAGATCTATAGATCTAGGTCTAGTTTACTCACTAAATCAAATTGGATATTCTACTCGGAATGAATAATGATAATACAGTAGATATAGATCTAGTTTGATTAGTTATACTCACATCACTCGATCAAATTGGGCAGTACAATCATGCAATGCAGTGCAGCGGCCCGGTACGGGCGCCGAGTCAGTGAATTCCCCCGCCGACCCGGCCGGCGGCGCTGTACGGCTAGCTGCACACTGAGCTGAGCTGCCGCGGTAGCACTAGGCAGTAGTCTGCTAATTTACGGCCAGGACGAAAGAATGTGAACAAACATCAACCATCTCGTCTAAAATGTACTATATTCGACTTCTCAATAATGAAATCTGTGTCAGGAATAAAAAATAGACCTTCATACGAGATAAAAATGATATTTTTGCAGTGATTTACCGACGAAAACACTGCTCCAATTTCAGTGGTCCGAGTAGATACAACGCACATTTAATGTACGTGCGGCAATGCGGATTGCGAGCTGTGAGTAAATTGTCCGAAATGTCATTTTTTTGTCATTTTACCGAAAGATAAGTCATAGATTGTCTTCATTAGTATCATTTAACACAATTACATTAAAGATTTAGGTTGGAAAGGGCATTATTAAGTCACAAAGAGCACAAACATATACACATTGGTATCTCTCGATCGATTAATCAGGTCGGGACATCTCGGCCCAGTTTTTCCAGCTGGGCCGAGTAGTCCCGTGGGCCGAGTTAGCCCGGATTCATACAGTGCGTCCCAGAAAAAACGAAACCGAGAAGTATCGATGTTTTATCATAATTTAATCACAACCATAATTAATGAATGATACATATTTGGAAAGCTTAGAGTCTCCTCTTTCAGTTGATGCTACTCACGTGATGCATATTTCACGCATGAGTGATTAAAAGCAATTTGAAGGAAGGAAACCAAAAAGTAAGTTGACGGGCGGTATCTGAATTTCAAAGAAAAATTCATATTTCTAGAAAGTTAATTTTTTGCTCTTTCATATGATACCTCAATCAAGAAAAATGAGCACTACGGTGCACATTGACATTTTAAACCAAAGACAAAGTGAAACATGCTTCCACCTGCACCCCCGGCTTCCACCACATGCAACAGTCATACCCGTTAAACTCCACGGAACCCATCGGCCCATCATCAGATCATCGCCTGCACTGGCCGACGGAGCTCATTGGAGCTGACGTATATGGTATTCTCCGTGTACAATCACTGGACTTTCGTAAAAGTCTGAATAACTCATTTTATATTTCAACATTACATATGACTGCACAACTCATCATTTTGCTAAAATAATGTGTAAAGATCATTACACTATTCTACTTACAATATCTATCCCTTGTTTTACCTCTCGAGCTCTAACTTATCACAGTCGAAAAGACTTCAACATTTGCAACTATTATGAATGAGCAGAACGTGCCGGTGTTAACCCCACTCAAGCTCCGCCCCTTTGATCATCCAACAAAATTATGAGTAGAGGCGCCAATGGTACTGCCGCTATATAGGCGCAGGAGATTGGTGATTTCGAAAAACTATCTCATGGTAAAGACGACGTGAGTTTTAGAAACTCACATTTCCTTGGTGAAAAGAGGGTCATCAATCTCCTGCGCTTACAACAAGTTTTTAGGAACGGTATGTTAACCATCATACATCTTGAAAAACAAAAAAAGTATGTACATCGATCTATATTGGAGAATATTCCTTCCTGCATGTGATCTCGATCTCTTCTTTCCTTGTTCAAATGTAGCTCAATTTATCATCTCAGCTAAAGTCTTTTTTTTAAAGTCATTGGGAAAATCAAAAATTCCTGTAAGTATCAGCATCTACACTTTCTACAACCTTTAGAAGTTTTATATCCCAAGCATTGGGTATGATTTTGTTTTTGGAAAACCTCTAGTTTTTTTTAGATCTTGTTAAACGAGAGTTACTATTTCTTCAGAATAATACTCATAATCTCACTAAAGTGCAAATCCCATGCAAATATGCATGTAGTTGAAAATATTCTGCCTTTTCGTGGGTTTTTCTGCTAGATTAACTATTGAAAAGGGTGGAGGGTTTCATTGCAGAACTGACTGAAAACAGAACAAAACAAAATTACACAAGGGTGTCTACTGTTTAATATGCCAGTTTGTTTTGTTATTGTACTTGTTCAGTTTAGTTGTTCAAGTCATTGAATCAATTAATCCTAGAATGATTAAAAACCGTGATAGCAATTCCATACCCCTCCCCTAAATACATGTCTGTATGTCTCTATTGCCTCGAATTCCAACGACGTGCCTCTTCTATATTCATCAACATTTTCAATGCAAACAGGTTCTCATTGACCAAAGGATTCATTTTAAAATCCATTTTTTTCTGCTCTTACAATAACTTTTAATAATTGTGTAAATTAGTTAATATTGCCCTGCATATATTTAGCACTCACTTCAAGACAATGTAATTTGTAATTTTGTGTTCTTACCCCCCCCCCCCCCCTACATAACCGGTTCAATACTGGACAATAATGCATTGTACTTTTGTACCTTGAAGACCAAACTGATAAATACAAAATGAACATAGTCTCTTGAAAATGGTATCATTCACTTTATTCAATATATAAAAATTTCAAAGACTGAGCAAGAACAAATCAGAGCAAACTTAATACAGAAAGATCAATACCAGATACGTTAAAATTGAAGAGTGGAAATATCAAATTTTCACCAACTTTACATGGATCTTGATAGTGATTGCATTACATATTTCAACAACAAAGATATAAATACTGGAAATAAGTTAATTGAGCTCAATTTGAAAAGGATTAATTTAAATTTCATTGGATTGAAGTATGATTATCTAAAATCTCATTTGCTTCACTTAAAAACACACAGAATTGCTCAATTCATACCATGTACAGTATAAAGGAAATAACGAGATTAAGTGAAATATACAAATCATTATCTGAAGAATGCCTTTACAGAATCAAAATAGAAACAAAATAGAGACGTAGAAACAATAAATAATCATCCAGACTTAACAAAATACAAAATGTAACAATTGGAGAATCAACGAACAAAATGACAAAAGCACAGAGAAAACAGAAAGAAATGAAACATCCTACTCTGAACGGAATGTGATAAATATGCAAAGGAATTTGTTTGTTTTTCTAGATCCTTTGTCTTTCCCTCAGATAGAAAATATGCATGGCTATGTATAACCTTTGAGAGAGAAAAAAAAGTAATCAAATAGAACAAGAAAAACAAACAAACAAACCAGTAACAAATATATAACAAAAAGAGTAATGAAATGCTGAATATTTGGCAATTATCTTGTGGAATTTGGGGTCCAATTATACTGCACCTGTTAGTGTCATGTGCAAAATAAAGCTTGTTACTAACTGCTTTGTGGACATTAAAAGGAAGACAAGTTTTCATAACAAGTTTTACATCAGTAAATGGATGAATAGGTGCATACATGACATACAGGTGGTATTTGCAGTACAAAATTTAGAGATTTTTACATTTATCCGACTCTTGACTGGGTAACTGTGAAATGCAACATTGTGTTCTGACAAACAATTATCTTTGCGGAGTAATCGAATGATGAATTTCATACATTGTGCCCTGAGTTTTTGTAACACCAAAAAAAAAAAAAGCAATACAACTGTCAAACGAATAAAACACACACAAAAAGCATCCTAAATCAACAAAACAAAACATTAATATGTATGATACAAAACAATTAGACAGACACTGCTTCCTCCAATGATCACATTAAAAACTCCTAAAATTCTCCCAGCAACTTACATTTACATTACATTGTAGTTTTGAACTCAGTACGGGAAAAGTATGTATACCCACTGTAGGAATGTAACAAGTTAACATAAAGAAATATTCAAAGATTTGCTAATATTTTCTTAGACAGCTAGACAGAAATTATTAATTGAGACCCCAAATACCTGAAATATATACTAGTAATCAATCTGAATGGGCAGACTTATATGAATTCAGAATCTCATCTTTAGACTACTACTGGTACTTCCACGCTGAGAGTTTCTTAATTCAGTGAAGCTGTAATTTCCACTTCTGGTGAGGGACATTCAAATACCTTATGTCGTCTTGCAATCACATACCAATATCAAACGGAAGTATTTGAATAATAATGCAGCAAGTGGTAATGAAATAGATGATTTTGTATTTTACTATTCTGAGGCATTTCAACAGTACTTTCCCATGAGGAAATATATAAGCACACATAACTGTTTTTTTGTAATATATCAGTGAAAATTGAATATATTCAGCCCTTGTAGGAGTAAACTAAAAGGGATCGGTAAACATTACTCACTCCTAACAATTGTCATTCTTTGTAAGACAGATATCAGCAGAATGTCTTTTGCCATGTTCTTGAAGGTTTGATATTCAAACACAATGGGTTAATACATTCTACATATAGTCCACCATTTCAATCAAATATAAACATCTGAGTAAATTGTAATGATACTGTATCTCATAAACAAAGCACCATTATTAGATTCAAACTCAGAAAATAGTACAAATTGCAACAAAAAAACACCCAACAATTTACAAATATCCAAGGCTTAATAATTGCATTGAAAATAATTCCTATTTGAGTACATTTGGATGAATACATCATACAGGCAATTCAAACAAAAATATATGGTTACTCATAACTATAAAATATATTATCTGTACAGAATCATTGCCATGACAACTTGCATGTGTCTCCACAACAAAATCCAATGTTAGAATGATAAATACAACAAAGAAACCAAACTATTTCTGATGCACACAGGTAAAAGAGCTACCAAAAAGATGTGGCACAATACAAACTCTAAATTCAAAAGGGCTTTTCCTCCTAATTAAGTAAATTAATATCAAAATTATTCCCATGTTTTATAAATGTGCTTGTCACCATCAGACCAGGCTAGATCCTTGAAATTGTTTAAAAAAAATGTTACTGGACCTAAATATAAAATAGAATTTTCAAATAACATTGTACATATTTGCAATGATGTAATGAAATATGAAAATATATGCAACTAACTAACCTAGGTTTTGTTGGTGACAAGCACATCATATGAATTAGTTTCAGCGAAGAATAACAAGTAGCAAATATCTTAATATCTTCTGGCAAATATATTTATATGTCTAAAATAAATAGCTCAGAATAAATACAAATGTCATTATATCACTCATTTACATCATATTTCAGTGAAGAAAAAAAACACACTTCTGTACATGTTTACATTCACAACACACCCTGTTTTGCATCTGTTAAAATTTCTGTAAATTGTACAAGAATTGATAACTTTCTAACTTTAAGTAATATTTCTCGGCTACAATGCAAAACTATATTCCTATTATAACCTGAAGGCTGAACAAACATGTGTAATTAGTTGTATAATCTGTATTTCAAAAATTGTGTATGAATATTGGAATAAATTTATGCAGTATCACAAATTTACATGACCTGATCTAAAAAAAGATATGTTGGTATTAATTAGGCTTTGGATTAATATTTTTGTTATGGAAAGATGGCCTTCAATGTTCACAATTTGAAAAACATACTTCACTCAAGAATTACAGCAAGACAAGTAAATTGGAAGACAAAATGGAATAATTTACACAAGTCTCCATTTCAGGGAAAAAACATGTCATGTTCAACTTGACGAGGGTGAAAATAAATATGCTGATCCCCGTTCCGAAGTAATTTGTTTTTTAATGTACCTAAACTTTTAAAGTAAGATAATGTGTTCATTGAGAAGATATATTCGTCATACTGACATTTTCTCTAGTCTAAACCACCATCACATTCCAAATTAATATTTTATATTCTAACTACTTACAATAAACTTACTTGAAAGAGGAAAAGCCCTTTTGAAATCTTAGAGATAAGAAATATCTTGGGAAGGGGAGAAACCCCTTCATTAAAAAGAAACTACCTACTGCTAATACATTGATATGGCTGGCCAAGACTGGTGGCATATCCCTTCTCTATCATAGAACTCCCTTCTTTGTCTTCTTATCACTCTGAGGAGGGGTCAGGACACCAGGCACCTGTAGGGGGCTGTAGCAAGATGCCTCTCTCAATAGCCTTTGCTTCTCATGGGATTTATCCTGCATGATAAATAACAATGTTATGGTTATGATAGATGTAAATACATAGCTACACTATCAGGGACAGACATACAGGATAATTCCATAGCATCATAGCAGAATAACTTCCATGCTTAGTTATCTTCCTTAGTATATAAAGAATGTTATTAATGTCTTATACCAATATTTGTGATAATATTTATGACTGAAAGTAGAGGAATATGTCCTGTTTGTAATAACTTGAATATAGACAATGTAGAATCAGAAACTTTTAGGTGATAAACACATGCTTTTATTTTCTCCCACAGTAATTTAATCAATTTGTTTAACCTTCTACTGTATGTAATTATTTGTAACGCTAGCCATCCATTAATAATTGCTTAGTTAATTTTTTTCACAAATATAAGCGGTAATATATTCACTTTTTTAATGCTCATGAAACTACAAAGAACATGACAAATATTCAAATGTAGAGTTCTCTGATTCTCAACAAAATGCACATTTTTTATCTGACTGAATTTCAGAGAACCTTTCCAGATGACTAGATTTTCTCTAGCGAGATGAAAAAGTGACCGTACCCACTGACACTAGGTTGGCCGGAGTGTTGCTCGCAGTCTAAAGACCTTTGAACTCTACACATTAGATGTAATTTAGACGTAACTTTGCAAACTTATGCACTGTGGAATGCATATCTCAAGAGCACCCTTTGACATTGACTTTAAAATCATCCCAAACTTAAAGGTAAGTTTAAAGCCATGTATGAGATTACGTTCATATTTTGTGTAAAGGTTTGGGTAAATGAGAGAGCATCTAAAGGAAAGATGAATCAAGAGCATTGAGAAAAGCTCATTACAAAGGATTATAAGAAATCAACTCACCAATAATTCTAGACTTGAGCAGTGAGTCTGAATGTTGTGTGCATCTCCTGCATAGATATTCTTGAAGTTCTTGAGCTGAGCCACGCCCACTTCACGGATCGTCATGGCAAATGATGACATCCACTGGACGCATGCTGCTATGTCATCCCACTTCATACCTATAAGATAGTAAGAAAAGGAAAAATAAGGGTGAAAACATTACTTAGAATATAAGGTAGCAATTTGACATTAATGTTCTGCATTTATACTATCTTTACTGTATTTATATATGAAATTGTTTTCAAACTATTGCTAGTGAGGCTAGCCTCATCAGTGAGTAAAGTAAAATGATATGGTCCTGGGAAAAAGCAAGGGTCTACTCCATTCTGCTGCAGCCCCACAATATGCTCTTAAGTGTGTCTTCTACCGAACACCTCTAGTCCTTATAAAAAGTACCATGGTTCTTTGTCCGAATTACCATCCACCATTCGAACCATGGTATCATCCATTGTTTGATACCATGGTAACTATGGTTCGAATGGTAGATGGTAATTTGGACAAAAAAACATGGTTACCATGGTACTTTTTTTATAAGGGAGGGCTAAGGTTACCTCTAGTAGTTTGTATTACAATTTTTTCCAGTCTGGACTTCCATATGCCAAGATGAGCAAGAAGAGTCAATATCTTGTAATGGGTTGAGTAGATTACAGATAGTATGGGAATTAAGGATAGCGTAGGGATTTGAAAATCTAAATATATGAGCAGGAAAAAGGGACTTGACCATGTTGGAGTCCTTTATGTACAGAAGGATATAAAGCTGGAGTAGGTAGGTGTCATGGCCTGTGTATATATGTCTATGATAACCTTTGCATCTTGAAACTCACCTGTTACACTCAATGTGACCTCTTCATTGGTTACATGATAGAGAGCAGATGCTGCCAGGATACTGTAGTCAAAGTCCATTGAACTGATATCTAGGGTACATACATCCAGAAGCTGAAGAAAGAGAAGGATCAACAATTATTTATAAAAATACACTCAGAAATTATGCATAAATGTACTTTATTATGTTAGAAATCAGATCCACACACATGATATACACATATAGATATTTGTCCCAACTGAGGCACTGACAAAGCAGTTTGAGGCTAATGATATTACAAAAGTTTTCAATCCCTCTATAACCAGCACCTACTGTCAATGAGAGAGTTTTTAAGGTACTTCAATCCCAAGGAAGATTCCACAGCTAAGAAGAAGGAATGTCCATTTCATGAGTCAAACTTGTTTGGTATAAAGTGATTGAATGATTTAAAGACTTTTGAATCATGACCCAGTACTTGTGTCCTTTGACAAGGCATTTCATCCATAGGGGTAATAGTATATTTGTAAAGCGCTTAGAGACATTTGCAATAAGCGCTATATAAAAATTAAATATTATTATAGAAGTCTCTCATTACCCAGGTACAGTAATTACATAACAGAAATTATAAAAATTGTTTCAAACTTTTTACACTGTTACAGTATCAATCAATGATTTTAGGTAGGAGTAAAAAAATTGCCCCTGAATAGACTGTAGATAGATATCTCTGGTATATTTTCGTAAGCATAAACATTTCACTTCTCTTTTCACATTAATAACTATTTTAACTAGTGCGATGATTGAATAGCATGTCTGCCTACCTGCGCTACTTGAACGAACTCAGTCGATGAGTATGAAGGGAAGTGAAAGTTGGTCTTTTTATGGGCTATCTCCTCTGCATTGCAGATCTGCATGAAAGCATTCAGCCATGTGTTGACAGTGATTGGAGTCAAGTCCCAGTTCAGCGTCTATGAGAAGAGAGAAAAGAGTTAACAATGCCATCAAGGTCCAAAATAAAAGAGCATCATAAGAAAGCTTGGAAGAAAAAGATGTATTTATCTGGTAAATGTTTTCCAGTCGCAGGTTTGATGAATTTTCTTGGTTAGTCTAGATGTATTAAGATAATGGGTGAAGATGAAGTTTTAATACTTTTCGTCAAATAGCGCTGTAAGTCACACAGTACAAACAAGTTCTATCTGTACCATTGGACAAATCTATATTCATATAAACAAATGGTGTCCTTCATGAAGATTCTTCATTTTCAGATTTACTGATGTCATAATCATCCATGTTGGCCTGAATTCACAAAGGAGGTTTGTCAACAAACCTAGGTTTATGTGCATCATATGACGCATTTTGACACTTTTTTACAAACTTTGGTCTGTAAAAACGTGTCATATGACGCACATATACCTAGGTTTGTCGACAAACCTCCTTTGTGAATTCGGGCCATTATGTTTGGATTGTTGATTTGATACCTTGTTTCAATGGTTTGAACATCAGTTGAGAAATCCTAACAATTTAAATGAACAATGCTTTATCTCTATCATGGGCGTCAATCCTTACGTAATACCTATTGTTCAGGGGGGGATGAATGAATAGATCATACCCCCCTGAACAATAGGTATCAATTACAGATCTAGGCCCATGATCTCTATTATGTAAATCTATATCTGTAACATTTCTCCACTCAAAGAGAAATGACATGATCTCTAGATCAGTCCAAGTTACTATCAAGTTTGTGACTCTAGAAGTCCATCTCCTGCCTGTTGTTGTTCTTACCATCAACATGATGAGTTCTTGATCTAGGATCTGATCATCTGTGCATGCTCCGTCCGTTACATAGGCAAATTCATGCAGCTTGGGCGGGTAGATTTCCTGATGAATAAATGAGAAAAATAAAATTATCATGGAAAGAACTGCACAACACATTGCCCATCACTTTATCTTACCACTATTGATGAATCAGATCTCCTTTGTACAATCAGACTTCACCTAAATAGAGACCCAAATTACTAAACGAACAAAAAAACTTTTGTTTGCAATAAATTGATTGTTCATGCAAACTTTCAAATACCGGTAATACACAATTTCACAATGGTAATTTCACAACACTTTATTTCATAATGAATATTATTATTATCCATGCACATTGAAGACACCTGGGCCGCGTCTTACAAAGAGTTGATATCAATCACAACTATGTGCATAAGAGATAGGAGACTGCAAACTTGCGATTGATTGGAGGACTTACGATTGATTTGGATCAATCGTAGCTCTTTGTAAGACGGGGCCCTGATGTAAAAAAATAAAAAGATTTAAAATCAATGTCCGAGGCAAGTCACCATCCAGAAAAAAAGAAAAAAAATACTCACTTCTAACTTTGCAGCAACGAATAAACATGTGATACCAATGAGCTGAAGTTTTGTCTTTGGAACATTTTCTTTGGCTGCTAGATACCTATCTACAAAGTCTGCTGCTAGATAAAATGATTCTCTGTGTAACCTATAAACTTCACACACCTGAATGGAAATAATGAAGAAAAATAAGAGAACAAGTTAGTATATGAAATATGTACCATAACAATACGTGTTGGAAAAAACATCTTTTCCTAGTACTGTCAAACCTGCTTTAGTGACCACCTGTCTACAATGACCACATTTTTTGTTTCCCTTGAAACATCTACTGAAGGAACCTGTCTATAAAGACCACTTTTCGTTTTGCCCTTTGGCGGTCGCTATAGACAGGTTTGACTGTAGTTTGACTTCCCCCCTACTATACTTTTTATTCAGAAACAAAATTTATACATGGGGAGGGGGGGGGGGGGGAGTGGGAAATAAGGTTAACAAAAATTGCTGTTCCTAAAATGAAAAAAATTCAATATTGGCTGGCTCTTAGTATATCCTCCTCTTAAAAAGGACTTGTGCACTGGTCATATATTCTGTTGCTGGCCAGAAGCGGAATTGAATCTGTGTTCAAAGAATAAGCAGAGAATGTATTTTCTGTGGCTGTTTTTAACAGTTTGTATCATTGATGAATGATTAATTTGAAGTAAGTTCTTTACCATGAAGCTACACATTTAAACTTGGGACTGTTCACAGTCAATTGCAGTGTGGTACACCATTGTATTGCACACTGAACATGTCAAATGAGTAAAGCCTAAGCTCCATCTTATTGATTGAATGGGGGCAGCTTTGACAAACAGAAGAATTGACAGATATACAATGGTTTGCCAAGTTTATTCTATTGATTATCCCTCTACTAAGTTAGAATAGGCCATGACTTTCACACAGTAAGGCCCACAGGTTACAATAAACCAAGGAAACTCCTCAGTACAGTCACCTACCAAGTTGGCTTTATACACAATGTTGTTTCAATTCATATATTTCATACACACAAATTATATTAATTATACAGCCTCAATATCACTGATAATAATAAATTATTATGGGGCACCAATTACACCACTTGTGAAGAAAAATGAACAGAACTTCCTTATGTATTATCAATATTTTTATTTTATTTTTGTCCAAAAACTGTAAGAAAGTTGATCATCGGATGGATGGACTTACTTCAATAAGCCAATCTAGAAGGATAGCTCTCATTCTCTCTCCCAGCGATGGATGACTCTTCAGACAATCATGCTTCCTTGGACAGAGGGCCTCCTTCCTCGTCATTATGGTCCATACTTCTGGAAGATCATCCCAGTGTAGCAGGGGGATGGGCGAAGCTCGGTCTGATACATGGGCTGGAAACAGGTTACGGAATGTGACCCAATTGGCTGAAAAGAGAACAAGCAGCATTGATTCATTTGTTAAAGATTTACAACATGTTTAAGAATCGAACGTAATCATAAGCATTCATTATAATAATAAATAATTGGATTTATATATAGCGCCTTTTCCAAAGGATGTAATGCGCTGGATTATGTATCATGGTATTGTTTCAGTCAAGGTATTTCATATCCCATTGATCTATCAATGACACTTTTATGGAACAATCTGCACATAATAATAATAATAATAAGATATTTCAATACCGCAAATTGCGTAATGCCTCTAAGCGGTTTAGAAGAAAAATAGTTGATAAGTATAGGAAACAGAATTTGCATTACAAATTACATCAAATCAATTAACATTAAAACTTTGCAAATGAATGTCATTAGTTGTATTACATTTTTTAATGGTTCAGATGTTGTCTTCAAGAGAGGACAAAATAGTCATAAACATCAGCAATCAGTAACATTCTTCAACATTAAAACTGTCGCACAAAAATCTGTACATATTCATTTTAAGTAGATAAGGGGAAAGACATGAATATTTACCAGTGTCCATAAGTTCTTCTGAAGGAGTTGATGGTTCCTTGGTTTGCATTGGAACTAGGAGAGATGTTTCTATTGACGATGACTCAGAGATTGGTACCCATCGGTTCTACAAGAAATATCATCAAAGATATTAGTTAGATCAGGTATCTGCTAAATGAAACATTTTCTGTACATGTACAGGTACCTCTTGATTTCAGAGTTAGAATACATGACCATCAGACTATGCTTGACTATGCTTGTTGACAAGGGTGACTGAATGATCTTCAGTACATTGTTGATCCTTTGATATCACCTCTTTTGTCCTCAATTCACTCACCCATTCAGAGGCAGTCCCTAAGATTGTACTTGACCCAGCTGGGTGCTAGCTAACTCTAACACACACTAACAATACTGGGCTGGTGTCTGCGTTTGTTTCAGGCCTCAGAAAAACATGTGATAAAGCCAGCCTCTAATTCACTGAACTTAACAGAGCCTTTTGTCTTGTAATGAATGGAAAGTTTTCAAAGTGCCAAGTAACAATTACAGCTCTAAGGGAGGCAGATTATATAACCAAACCAGTTAATTTACCTATAATCATTGAATAAATGTCAACAGACAGGGCTTGTATACTGTTCAAAAAGGTACATGGAGAAATATCTATATGTAGATTATCTTGCTCTGTGTGACACAGATCCGTACCAATTCAGAGCTTAGCATCTTGGATTTAGCAGAAACTGGATCGAGGTAGAGTCAGCCTAAGTGAACTGGATCGATCACAAATTTTTGCTTTATTTGTGTATTTACTGATGGAAGGGTTTTATGTTGAGAATTCAAAAAGGTGCAAATCCACACACATAATTAAAAATAATCATAATTACTATCTGACAGTTTTGGGGTTGTTTGTTTTTTTCTTTCTTGTGTTTTTGTGACAAAAATTTGACCCATGACCTCTGCCCAAACTGTCTGTAGCAAATCTCCTAGTGATAAAACATCATGTCTAGAAAGCCACGCCGTGAATAGCTAATTCGAATAACCTCTTGGAGAATCAGTTAATTATAAGAGACCTAACAAAAGTTTTTTAACAACATAGACTAGAGATAGGAAATGAAATAGGAGAAATAGGAGAGGGGGAAGGGATTCGGTGGGATGACCAACACTTCATTATGAATGGGGAGGACAAAAAATACCGGAGGAAATGAAGCACCATACACTAGTAATTACAAATACTCTGTATATGTTGAATCTGTTGGGACCCCCCCCCCCCCCCCAAAAAAAAAAAAAAAAAAAAAAAAAAAATAATAATAATAATAATAATAATAAATTTATTTATTTAAAAAATAAAATACAAAATAAATAGATAAATATATTTAAAAAAATTGAAACAAATTAAACCAGAACGTCAATTACATAGCGCTCATCCGCATCTCGCAACAACAATTTGTTTAATTATTTTTAGAATAAATTTGCATTTGTGTAGAAGTTTAGTGTACCAAAGTTAGCTCTACGATATAAAGCAAACCAAATCAAATCGGTCGAAATATGAAGAAGAAGCATTTTTTGTGATTTTTAAATTATTTTTGGAATAAATTCGCATAAATTACCATAATTAATCAATAGAGCAAAATCTCAAAATTCTATGTAGAAGTTTAGTGTTCCAAATTAAGCTCTACCAGATAAAGCAAATCAAATCAAAGTCGGTCGAGAAATGAAGGAGAAGAAGCATATTTGGTGATTTCGAATAAATTTGCATAAATTAGCATAGATAATGAATTTCACGATTCTGTGTAGAAGTTTTAAATCCCCCTCCTAGCCCTATCATATGAAACAGAATCAAAATTGGTTGAAAAATAACGAAGAAGAAGCATTTTGAAAACTGGATGGACGGACGACACGCCATGGCATTTAATAAGCTCATCGGGCCCTTCGGGCCGGATGAGCTAAAAATTGTTAGACTCGTGCAAAATTCGACTTTGGAAGTGTAAATAACACAAGTTTTGCATAGTATTAGTAAGGTCCGAAAATTGATTTGATTTGGAACAAATTTGACTCATCACTCATGTGTGTGTGAAACAGTTAACTGTACTCATTAATCTAGATTACCGGTATGTTAAACATGATATATTTTGGAACATCACATTTTTAAAGTTTTCTTGAATCTCGAAAACAACTGAATATAATATTGTTAAAGTATACAATCAAATATCACACACATACAGCTTCCAAGAACCACATTTTTATCAGCTATTTTCTGCTTTACTGTGGTCTCCCAACATACATTTTCAAAATGGTAATAAGTTGGTAAATTAATTGAGAAATATTTGAAGTATTAAAATTCTAAATAATTTTTCCCCTTCCTTGACTTTTTAAAGATAACTGTCAAATGTTCAAACTATTTATCTAGCAGTTACAGGTATCATGCCACTGACCTCATTAAAAAATATTTACCAATTTTAAAAAAATGAGATATTCATTTGATCCCCGATAACATGTCATGTTGTACTCTGTAAAGATATGCATTAAAAAAAAGTTGCACCTAGACTTACCTCTATCGTAAATTGCTGTCTTCTCCTTTGAACTTCCTCAGCTTTTGATACACCAGTCTAGAATGATGACAAATCAAATGAACAAAAAGGCAATGTGTAAGCTTTTTTACCCAAATCTTGCTAAAATTGGTCTTCAAGTTAAGTCTTCCAACCTCAAATTTTTGCCGTAGATTAATTTGAAATAAGAAAAGGCAATAAAGGATACGTACCGTGTCCTGTTCTCGTGTTTTCCTCTTTCTTGTACACATTGGAAGATTATTTTCGTCTGAAATGCACTCTGATAACGGCTGATTGTCCTGTCTTGATTGCAAACGACCACTAATAAAAGAAAATTAGAGAAATTTTATGTTATCGAATCCATACCTGGAAAATAAAAATAATTGAAGAAAAAAATTGCTAGAAGAATGGGTCAAGGCTAAGCTGATACCAGGGAAAAAAATACACGGGGGCTTGGGGGAAATTAGCCCCCAAAATGCCAAAAGAGCCCCTGAAAGTAAAAAAAGAGCCCCCCAAATTTGCATAGAGTTCAATGCAAAACAAATTAAAGAGTGTTATTTTCATGCAAGCAAGCTTGAAATGTAGACCCCAAAATTGTTTTATTAATTTTTTCCCTGGCTGATACCCGAGTATTGCTGAACCTTGGGCTTGACTTAATTTGGCTAAATAATTAATATGAATAAAATAAGGCTAACCTAAGCAAAAAATCCAAAAAGACGCTGCTGTGTCTATGTCGGTATCGGTCATGACTCATGTGTCTCAAACTCAAGACCGCGAATGGAGATTTAACTAAGTGGATCTAAAGTTATGTTGTTTATTCCAAGTTTCCAACACGTCACATGTTTTTGTTAAAGTTCTTCTAAAGTCAGAGAAGTGCTATAATTTATACGTGCTAGATCTAGCATATTTGAGCAAGTCAGGCCTAGATCTAGACTCTCGAGTGTGATTAAAACAAATAATTCACATACCTCCTCCGAGACATATTTCCTTGCCTTGCCCTGTCTTTCACAGCTTTCTCACACAGTTCAAGTATTAGTAGTAGATCTTCTGCTGAACACGAAATCGTCTTTGCTTTAGTCTTTGGAATCTTCCTGTGTCAAATTGTGAAACAAGAGCAGACAATACAACCGTGTTTAAAACAAAGGAATTGGTGGATTGAAAAGAAAATTAACATTTTGAATAATTTAAAAGGTTTGGGAAGACACTATATCATCTGATAGCTGAGTAAGAATGTCTGAAATCCGAAAATAAAAACACTGGACAGTTTGCTCTAAATTTTGATTCCAACCAGATCGAGGATCAACAAAGGCAGCCAAACCCGAAACCCACTTCTTCTTCCTCTCCCGCCCGAAATTCGCCTCACATATTTACGTCGAATATTTGTCTTTTTAATCGTTTTTATGATACTGAATCACATAAACACTTTTAGAGATATCTTTCGAGTTTGTAAAGAACCATAAAATACGATTTTTTTGACAGAATAGATGAGAAATTCTAGTTATAATACGAACCTTCTCCAGCACTACTCGGCAAGTTCTACTGCTCAGTCCGTCATTCCCCGCGAAAGCTAGCTGTATAGCGGGAGAGCTACCCAAACATACACAGCAGTCGGCGCGTAAGAGATCGTCCAGTGACCGAAGTACTCACTGGCGGGAGTTTAGTCTTACCGCGAATATCCAAACGACGTACGATGTTTTACACAAAAACGCGTAAAATGAGCTGTATAAGGTAATGATTTCAAGGTTAAATCAAAGGAAAATATATCAATATTCTATAAACCAATGCAATCTTTGAACATTTGGCTCAAAATTGAGAAAAAAATGAGTTTAGTTCGACTGATTTGTATCGTACTCAGGATCATTCACTTACGCATACTATGAAGGGATAGTTTAATTTCAGCTCTGTATATAGGTAATTCACTTTAGTATTGATTCTGTTATTTTTGTATATCATAATTCGACAACAAAATATAAATAGTCAGACTAGTGATATATGTTTGGTATTAAAGAAATTATATTATTTGTATTAATCACCTAATGGAATATATTTAAAGAAAATTATGAATTGATTTGAATCAAAACGAATGAATGAAGACTAAAAAACCTAGTGACCGAGAAGGAGGGAAGTTACGTGGAGGAGGGGCTTATGCACGTTCGATTCAGTGATTGGCTGGAGAACGACTGACCTACTACCGGAAAGGGGAATCAGCTGTTCGATCGAATTCGCGGCAAAGGCTTTGTATAGAAATTGCCGGTGCCTGTCGTCAGGTACGGTGCCACCGAGGATGGGTGGGTGTAACATGGGGACGTGTATCGAATCTCGATCCCCGCTTTTCACCGTCAAAGAAGCGGGAAAACAAAGACGAATCAAAGCGCGATTACTGTATATTGCAAATAATAAAGGAACAGAGAGGATTTGTAATAATCAATTGCTATTTTTTTAGTTAGATATTTGTCCCAAAAAAAATATTATCCTAAAAAACTAAACTTAAAGGCACACTGTCCTACTTGTAGCTACTTGCTCCCTCTATATAGAAAACTTCCCAAATCGGTGCCTGTTGGTCCCCCATGATCCTCTTTTTCTTATGTTAAATGAGAGCTGAGTTAATGAGATAGCCACCTGTCACACTGACCTCGATGGCTCTCTGGGTGGTCTAATCCCTTCTAGCTGCAGTAGTAAAGCCTCCCTTTAATATACCAAAAGTTGAACAGCATGAAAAAGGGTAAATTTCGACACATATATGCTCCTACGCAAATTGCCACACCATCCTAGCTTTTACCATATACCCTAATCGCTATTCGATCGCAACCATAACCCTTGACCAAAACTTTGAAAAGCAAGTTAGGAAAAAATAAAGAGAAAATAAATGATAGATAAACCTTTTTTATATTTTATTTACACATGCATAATCAGAGGCGGCCCTCCCGGGAGGCAGAGGGGGCACAGCCCCCCCCCCCCCCCCACTTGTTCACGCACCCGAAAAATGCCCCCTTTTACACAGGAAAACTATGCCCCTTTCTACATATGAATTGTGCCCCTTTTACTTTGACAAGTGCCCCTATTAATAAGTAAAAGTGCCCCTTCAACTTTTCAACTCTGATAAGTGCACTTTTATTTGGTAGCGTGCCCCTTTTCCTTCGACAAGTTCCCATTTTTCTTTGCAATAAGTGTCCATTTTCCATTCTCATAAGTGCCCTCTCTCTGGTAAATGACCCTTTTCAGGTGTGAGAAGTTACTCTTTTTCACTTCAGATAAGTGCCCCTCAGTGGCGGATCCAGGGGGCCCGGGGGCCCGGCCCCCCCCCCTTGAGAAAAAAAATCATTTAAAATCACGTGATTTTTACCTTTTTGGGGGGTTGGGGGGAATTTTTTTTCGAGGACCAACAAAAAAAAATGTGCTCACTACCCCCCTCCCCCCCCCCCCCCCCAACTGAGCGACTTTTCGGCCGGCGCGATTTTCAAATTTTTGGGAGCAAAAAAAAAAAAAAATTGGGCCCCCTCCCCTAAGAAATCCTGGATCCGCGCCTGGTGCCCCTTCACCTCCGATAAATGCCCATTTAAAATCATTTTCTTTCAACTAATGTGTCTGTTTTCACCTCTGATAATTTTCCTTTTAACAATGATACGTGCCCCTTTTCGTTTCTAATAAGGGACCTATCCCCCTTTTCATAAATGCCCCTTTTCACCTTTTATAAATGCCCCTATCAAAACCTTATGGGAGCCCATTTTCCGTCGACAAATGCCCATTCCCCAATCTCATGACTGACTTTTTTTTCACTGGTGAGTGCCTCTTTTTGGGGGTATAAGAAGTGCCCCATTTTCACCTCAGACAATTACCCTTTGTACTTTGACACATGCTCCTTTTCTTTCCTGATAAGTGTCCCCTTTTCCTCTCATCAATAAACGCGCCCCTAATTTCAAGCGACTAAGAGCAATTTCCCCCAAAGCTCGCTCACTACGCTTGCATGCATTTATAGGTGATATCTTATGTTACTTATCGAAGGCCTTTTCAGATTTCCATTTTAAGAATGTGCTTATAACCCCATCAGGGTTAAATCTTAAAATATTTCGGACCATGGCACCCAACTGCAAAGCATGATGCTTAAGCAATATCTTGTATGGTGTATAAAGTGAAGCAAATATTGTAATCACAATGTAAGGGTATATACCATTGTCTAAAAAAATGCATATTTTCGTTTGTAGATGCTTTTTTTTCTTCAGAAAGTGCCCTTTTTTCTTGGTGCCCCCCCCCCCACTTTGGAAGTCGCTCGGCCGCCCCTGTATATATTCATTTCAAATAATATTTCACTGGTGCCATCAAGACAGTGAAGGCCATCGCTATGCATGGCATGGGCGTGTGCACGATTTTGTGATGAGGCGGGGGGGGGGGGGGGGGGCTAAAACGAAATGTTTTGGGTCCTTGTAGAGCGGAAAATAGAGTGGAAATAGAACTTAGAAGTGGTTTTACCTGGTCCTTATCCAAGAAATCAATTCGTTCTATAAAAACAATGGGCGATGTGCACATTTTAAGCAGAGATTACAATGTCTATAGCTCAAGCCGGCTATAGGCCTAATGAAGGTACTGAATTGCTAAATCTCGGTATATAGCATCCAAAAGGAAGGAGAGTTATGGAATCTACATCTACAAAGTCCTCAAGCAGGTTCATCCAGATACCGGCATCTCCAGTCGGGCCATGATCATCATGAACAGCTTCGTCAACGACTTCGAGCGAATTGCCGGCGAATCTTCCCGCCTCGCTCAGTACAGGGGCTCTAAAGTGGCTTCACTGTAACAAAAGGGTGTTAGAACAAAATCCGCATCACCACCAAGTAGCATAATGTAGGGGTGGCCAGGGGCGGATCTACGGCGGGTTAGGGGGTTTACCCCCCCCCCCCACCCCTTGAGCTTTTTTAAATGTCGGGGCAAAGTGATTTTTTTTGGTAGTGCTACCCCCCCCCCCCCCCCCCCGTCTTTGAAAATCCTGGATCCGACACTGGGTCAACCCCCCCCCCCCCTTAAGAAAAAGCTAAATCCCTAGGATGGGGGGAGTCACCAACAAAAAAGGGCACTTTCTGGAAAAAAGGGGCACCTCCAAAAGGAAACATGAAAAAAAAACGTTTTTAGACATTGGTATATACCCCTATATCCTCATGATTGTGATTACTCTAAGGGATCATGACATCAATATATAACATACTTTACAGTTGGTTATGATGGTCTAAATATTATTTTTCGAGCGAGCACAAATTTAAAGATTTGTGACTGAGGACCCAGTGCGAAA